>APFE030909446.1:2785-23801 GCA_000404065.3 Pinus taeda | reverse complement strand
ATCTATAAATGATACATAGTACACAGACTTACCCAGTGATGGAACTTTCACAGGTCCAAACACATCACTATGCACAAGCTCTAATATTTGTTTCGTCCTCTTACCACCAGAGGGGAAACTCACCTGATTCTGCTTTCCATATACACAATTTTCACAGAAATCAAAATCTAGAGAGCTATTACTCATACCTTCTACCATACCTTTACAATGAAGTATTCTAAGGCCCTTCTCTCCAATATGTCCAAGCCTTTGATGCCACAACATGGTCTTCTCTCCAGAGACCACTAGTTTTTCTGCTCCACTTTCAGGAACCACAGAACTGTTGCACCCATCAACAACAGTGCTACCTTGTAGCTTGTACAGATTTCCAATCCGAACTCCCCATATCAATACCAGTGCCCCCCGAACCATCATGCAGATATCCTTCTTGAACATTGTTTTTACACCTGCATCATCCAGCTTGCTTACAGAAATCAGATTTATGGCTAATGCAGGAATAGGCAGAAAACTCGGAAGTGTTCTAACCCTTACACCTTGCAACTCCAACTTTACTTTTCCCCGACCAATGATTCTAGCCTTCCTATCGTCCCCTAGGAAGACATCACCACCATTGTATTTCTCATACTCACAGCACCACTCTTTATGGGGAGTGAAGTGAAAGGATGCACCTGAGTCAATCAACCATGCCTCATGATCTAAATGTGTACTTGAAGAAGCCAAGTACACATCCCCACCTTCATCTGAGGTGGTTTTCACCTCTGCAGAAGGAGCATCATCCAGATCCCTTTCCTTTTTCAGGAGCTTTAGATTTATAGTCCCTTTTGTAGTGCCCTTCCTTTCCACATTTCCAGCACACCACCTTTATAGGTTTTCCTGGAGATTTAGATCTCCCTCTAGATTTAGATATCCCATCTGTTGACTTATTTTTGTTTTTGTTCTGGGACTGTCCTGATACAGACAAGGCATCACCATTCTGGCTCTCCATATTTTTTTATCTCATCTACTTTGTTAGCAAGGATGAGACTATTTCATCAAATTGTAAGGCAGTTGCATTGTTACCTATTGCAATAACCAGATTATCCCACGAATCTGGTAGAGAACAAAACCAACTAATGCACTTATCTTCATCTGAAATTTTTATATCAACAGACGATAACTGACTTACCACAATATTAAACAAATTAATATGCTCTATCACTAAGTCTCAATCTTTCATCCTTAGGTTATACAACTTTTTCCGTAGGAACAGTTTATTCACCAGAGACTTAGATTGGTAAAAAGTCCCTAACTTGTCCACAAAGCCTTCACCATAGCTTCCCTTGATACATTCAGCAATACTGAATCTGAGACACACAATCGTATTGTGACCTTTTCCTTTCGATCCAACTTCTTCCATTCTTCATCAGACACTCCCGTTGGTTTAGTACCCGGATCTACCACGATCAACTGATCTTTATCCACCAACAGATCCTCCATCTTGAGTTTCCACAACTCAAAACTCTGACCATTAAATTTCTTGATCTCTATCTTTCCACTGCTCGCCATCTTCTTTCACCACCAGAATCGATCCCGTAGATCTCCCACTAAATTGGGTCTACCACAGGCCCAAGCAAAAGCCCTCAGCAACAAAGGCATCCCCTTGAAGCCAAAACAACTCCGATACCAAATGTAGGTTTTAACCCTGTAAAAAAATTACATGCATACGAATTCTAAAACATATAAAATAAACAATGAGAGAGCATAACACATAAAACACATATACATACAGATTTTCCCTTGGATCCCAAAACCGGGACTACCAGCTTGATTTTTTATTATATTCCTTTCAGTGTTACAATACATATTTATACATGTCGAAGTATCCAATACCATGGACAGAAAACCATCGTGTCCAAAACCATGGACTGAAAACCATCGCGTCCAAAACCAAGTGTGGAAATCATGCAAAAAACCGTAGGTAGGTCCGCCCAACCTATTATAGGGTCTAAAACCAAAAATTTTTCGGGGTGTTGCCTCGAACCCCATAGAGTGGGGTTACCTGCACTCTTCAAACCCCCTGTGACTCCCCTCACTACACAATTGGTGCAATGAAGGGGAGGCTCTGCCCCCCTTATAACCCCCTGGTTAAATACGTGGGCTAGTAGTGGAAAGAATATAACACAACCTAACAAAAAAACGTGCAATACTTGCATGAAAGACGCGTTGGATTAGTGAAATCATGAGCATAGTGTCCTGATCCTCAACTGTTGTCGACCTCTACCAGGTCCTCCTCCACCTCGGCCTCATCTGTACCCTTCAAAATCCTATCCGCGTCATCCCTGCATTCTGGTCCAGGGGCCACGTTTTGGCTTGAACCCTATAGGCAGGAGTTCTATGCATAATCAATTCATAGCTCCTGCAAGTACACTCATCATGTCCTACCAACCTACAAAAGTTACAGAACAACTGTTGTGGTACTTGTACATACTTCTGTAGCAAGTGACAGTTATCCATGGCATGTTTTCCGGCTACTTGACAGATATCACACCATAATGCAGGTCCCGTGCTAGGTCATGCTTGAGCTTCTGGCCTTAAAGGCATCGGTCCTCCTCCTGCAACATAATTTTAAAATACCGGGCAATTGTATTGGTCATGACCCTGACTCTTACATTTCAAGCACCATACCTCCTCGCGTACCTCTCATCGAATCATCTTGTCCTGCTTCTGACTTTGCATTTCAAGGCATAGATTCTTCAGCTGTGCATGGATCTGCTGAACTCCTAGATTAGGATCTTGCATTGAATTCTCATGTAGTCACATGGAAATATCCAAGGCCTCTTCCTGAGTTGTTATCTTCTATTGCGACAACACACTCCTTAAATGTGGTAGTAGCGAATCCAAAAACCACTCATGATGTTGTCCATCTGTCAAATTCATGTTGGCTTCGCAGATTGTACATTTCAGCCTCTGATATAGTTCCGAAGGCGTCTCGCCTAGTTGCGTCATGATCTCTTTGAATCCCACAATTGATTGCGCCTCAGATTTATGCCTACTAAATTCCTTATTTAGTGCTGCCTGGATGTCTACTACTCCAGCATTCAGGTTATCATTAAAGTACTTAGTATACTAGGTTAGCGCGCGATCTTTTAGAGCACTAACCAGTGTCACCTTATTTATATGATCATCTGTAATCCCTTGATCTTTCCATACAACCCTCACAACAAACCAGAATTGGTTCAGGTCCTCATTTCCCAAGCCTTTGAACAAAGGAAACTTCACTGTATTTTCCATACTAAACTGTGGTAGAGGTGGAGGTGGTACGGGTGAAGTTGGAGGTGATGGTGGTGAATTCAGAGGTGGTGTGGGTGGAGGTGGTATTTGCAGGAATCATTGTCTTATTAACTGAGTAGCACTTCACGGAGAAACCTTCTCTATCCCTTCTTTGTTTCTTTACGGAGGTGAAATCAAGGGGCTATACTCTGGACCCTTTTTTCCTTTGTTCTTTTAAGTTTTTCTGCTTCACGTAGTCTCGAACATGAAGGTAGCTGCATAACCTATTTTTCGCACAACAAAATTTTATCCAAGTTTTCAAAGGTTTTATGTACTTACCTCGCGGTCCTTTGAAAAAGCGTCGCTCCACCTCGCTATAGCTGACTGAGGTGTCGACCATGAATTGAGTCACAAATCCTCCTATGACGCGATAAAGCCAATGATCGACAGCGCGAGCGATCTTATCCTTCTATGCTTCCAACCTTCGCACTAGCTCTGGGGTCCACACAATAGGACCATCAAGTTTCCACCTTCCTTGGCTATTTGCTAGCTTTGTGATCCACTCATATAGATCAATAAGGAAAGAGAAGAAAAAGATCTCATGGATCTCGTTATACAGGTATCGGCCCAACCACTGTTCCTTTGTTAGTCATGGGTTTCTATTGTTCTGTGTCATGAATTCGTGGATCTTTCTATCCAACTAGTCTCCAGTCTCCTTAGTTGGATTCTAGTAATACGACATCACACATCTCTTATGAAGATTCCAGTCCTGGCAATGAACCATTTCTTGGCTTGAGGGGGCCTGACCCAGGTTCAACATTAATTAGCCAAAACAATCCCTACACTAGTGGCCCTTTCGGCATCAACCTGCGGAGTGCGGGCTGAAGTCTAACTCGAAGCAGTATGGGGGGAGGTTGGAACCAAGTTTCTGCAACTTGAGATGGTTGTGATGTCGTTCGATCTCTTATATCCCTGCCTTCGCACATGTGATCTTGCTCTAGGGCTTGTAAGACAAACCCTCTATTCTAGATTTCAATACGTTCGTGAAAGTATACAATTGACCTTTGCATAGCCCTAACCTAGGGCTCGGTACTTTCATGTTGTTATGGTAGTGCACCGTGTAGATTCCTTAATTACCTAAGTGATTTTCTTATTTGTCGAATACTTAAAGTTATCACAGTGTAATCAAATATTCGTAATTGCGTTTAATTATTCAATATAACTATATTCATTCGTGCATCATAGAAGGATAATAAATGAAATTCACACAAAAAATATCCAAACCCATTAAGAGAACAAATACATAGAAATTGCAGAATAACTCCTTTTATTAATATCTTCCAAGTGTTACAGACTTTGTTCACCCTACGCACACAGCTGCAGGGGTCCGCGCACTCAGCTGCAGACTTCTACCCTAGGCCTTTGTGCACTCAGTTGCAGAGCCTCTACCTACACTACAACCCAAGACTTAGACTTCTTTCTCTAAAGCTATGACTCTCTTCCTTGTTCTCTCCCTTCAACTACTTAGAGCTTAGCTCTTTTTATACAATTCCATGGTCTACAGACCATGGGTAGATCTCTTACAACCGACTTTAATTTACAAAACTAAGGGTGGACTACCCTTTGTGACACACAACACCTTCGTGCTCCGTGAACACAAAATGCAGAGTCTTTACAATAATATTACAAAAATTTCACCTAAACATGAGCTTTTAGCCCCAAAAGTGTCCTTGGGGGATCCCGCTCCCAACACCTCTTTAGTTTATAGAGACATAGGGGAAGTTGCAGAACGATCACCATTGTAAGTGGTCTACATATTTTCAACGATTCCACTTGAACATTAAATACAAAAAGGGAAGCACCAATCATGTTGCAGAATGCCTCAGTTGGTCACCAGTTGTAGCACTAACTACAATTCTCAACTCTTGTGGTCATGAGACCTCTAGATGGTCTCCACATATGAGATGCTAGTAGATGGAAAGAAACATCTTGATTTCCACCTCCTGGATGAATTATTATGGTACCTGGGCCACCTTTGAGTTGCTTCAAGCGAGCATGCCAAGATTATTTGGGAGGCGCATTACATTCAGGTCACAGGACACTTTGGTGTGGAAACAATTGTGGCTATACTACAAAAATACTTCTATTGGACAAAAATTCAACTGGATGTAGGGAAATATATCATATATTGCATGACCCGTGCCCTCGCCAAGCCAAAATTCAATAAGCAAGGCCTGTACACTCCTCTGTCTACTCCTAGCCAGCCATGGGAATCCATCTCCATGGAGTATATGTCTGGCCTCCCTTCTGCTAGGCATGGTAATGACTATGTATTCATGGTCATTGACAAATTTTCTAAGATGGCTATATTGGCGACCTGCAAGAAGAGTATCACCACAGTGGACACTGCCAAACTCTTCTTTGAATGAGTATGGGTACATTTTGGGATCCTGTAGACTATTATATTAGATCATGATAGTAGGTTCTGGAGCACATTCTAGTCAATCTTCTTGACACTATTGGACACCAAGATCACCAAGTCGACTGCCTTCCATCCCTAGACTGATGGCCAAAAGAAGGTCATCAATAGGATGGTAGTGAAAATACTGCACATATACAACTCGAAGCATCCTTGAACTTGGGATGAGAGTCTTCCATATGTGCAAAAAAATTATAATATATCTCTCCATAGCTCGACTAGTCATATTCCATTTCAAGTTGGTCTAGTATTTCAACCATTATGTCTAATTGATGTTGCCATGCCTCACATGACTACATAGATAAAATCCACACATGTATTGTCCAAGGTTCATAAAGAAACTAGATTTATTTAACACATCCAACACATCTGCCAGTAGGTTCACAACATCCTGGCGAAGTCAAATGCCAAGTACATGCAATGACATGATCAACATCATGTGCCACACAAGTTTCAGGTGGGCAAAAAAATTTGGTTTCATTTGCAGAAAGAACGCATTACCGGAGCCCATCGGATGCTTAAACCACTATGATATGGTCGTTACACCATTACGAAGGTTCTAGGAGATAATTATTTTGAGCTCAGCATACCACCATTCCTTGTCCTACACCCAGTGTTCAATGTGGACTGTGTTAGACCACACTTCCCACCATTACTGGACACATCAGACATTGAAAAAAAATCACACCAACAAAGTTAAACCCAGACTAGATGGAATAGGCCGCAACTGATCAGATTATGGAAAAATAGGTCAAGAACACTTGCTAGCAGAATATCCAACTATATTAGGTTGTCAAAGCTTACCAACTCCTGCACCAATGAAAGTGGCTCACCAGGGACTAGGTTCAATAAAAATTTCCTTACCTCATGGAGGCTTTGCATGCAATGGGGACCATTTCTTCTTAAGGGGGGGGGAGAATGATCCAAGTGGATATTGGTGGCCAGCCACCTATTCCACCTAGACCTCTAGTCAGTTTCATTTGTTTCATTATTTATGTTATCATTTACTACTTTTAGCAGGTTTACGGGTCCCAAACTTCCGAAGTTGTTTTGACCCCCTAAACGATGTAATTTTGAGGTTTGTTGCAGACCCATTTCCATAGGGTAAGCTTGTGGAAAAACCTATAGTACTCAGAGAGACCTTTCCAACAAGGTATAGTATGCACCAAACAAAGATAATATGACCAAGCTATGACACCGAGAATTTGGCTACCCAACTAACCCCAACGAGGCCCACAAACTCTTGGAATTACATCAATTGGGCTTAGGGTTTTCTCACGTTTTAAAATAATAAATAGGTTCTTGAGCCTCATTGTAACACAATTCAGATGAATGTAGCTACCACATCTCTTCTCAGAGATAAACAACCATCCCCCGAGCTAGTCTTATTTCCATTCTATTTGTAAGCATATTTCAGTATTTGATATTAGTGAAATGAAGCGTTATTTCTGCTGCATCATTGTATTTATGGTTATATCTATAATTTGTTGTGTTCTTCTTTAAACTCGGATCAGTGGTATCAGAGCGGTCTTCTCTTTCTCTATTTTTCTTTTCATGTCCCCAATGAGGTCGGGATATAAGGAATTAGGGCTTGAACTAGTCAAACCTTTGCAAGACCAACGTCGCAAATCCTGACAACCTCCCATGGCAGAAGAAAATAAAGACGATGGGGCAGGAGATCATTTGAAAATATTGCTCGATGAATCCCTCGAGCAACAAAGGAACGCAATGATGGACAACTTTTCCCAGATGCTTCAGCAGCTACCCAAGGGAGACACATCTACTTCCAGCAGCTACTCTAGAAGCTTCACACCCTTTAAGGTACAAGTTAACTTTGACATTCCCATATTTGAGGATCAGATTGATGCGAATGTCGTAGATAAATGGTTAAATACGCTAGAAGGATATCTTTTTGTTCTTGATTTTTCCATCCAAGAAAATATTACTTTTTCTCTTCTTAAAGATGCTCCCCATGTCAAGGGCTAGTGGGAAACCTACTGTGAGAAGAAAGATGAAACTACACCCTCACTATTTTCGACCACATCCACTTGTGATTCTTTCCAGGATTCCATCAAGGAGAAGTACTACCTTGTTGGGAGCTATGAGGATAAATACATAAAGTGGACCACACTGTGACACAGAAGGGACCATGTTGGGATGGGGTCCCATGGGTCAATTTTGGGGTTTAAAACCCAAGTTTTGATGTAAAAAGATGTAAAGTATCCGCGATTTGTGGATGCAGAGTGCGTAGGTGGTTAGGAGTAAAATAGGGTTTTAACCCTCGTTTACGTAAAGTTATGTTAGTTTTGAGATATACCTATGGTCCGCGGGCCATGGGATTGTATGTAAAAGGATATAAATAGGCGTGTCTTAGAGAGTCTAAGACATATATGTCGATGGAAAAAACAAATGGAGTCTTAGAGAGATAGCACA
Source organism: Pinus taeda (assembly GCA_000404065.3). Lineage (NCBI taxonomy): Eukaryota > Viridiplantae > Streptophyta > Pinopsida > Pinales > Pinaceae > Pinus > Pinus taeda. The sequence continues at coordinate 15,640 of APFE030909446.1, read as the reverse complement.
GAGAAGTCTTAGAGGAAGGAAAGGCTCTGCAGCTGAGTGCGTAGAGGCCTAAAGTAGTGTCCGCAGTTGAGTGTGTGGACCTATGCACTTGAGTGTGCATGGAAGTTTTGAGTCTGTAAGCTTACATTGAAGATCAATAAAGAAGATTGTTGAAGAAATTCATGTGTTTATCTGTTTAATTCTGTTATTTATGTTTGTGATATATGTTGTGATGGATGTAATGACTTTATGAAATAATGATGTATCGATGCGTGACTGTATTGGATAAATCTTATTAACTAAACGCAATGCATGTTAAGTATTTATGCAAAGATCATAATATATCCTGTTATGTTTATTAAGTATATAAATAGATCCGCGGGAACTCAAATCTAGGGATATTCTACGGTGCACGTAAGTAGATAACTCCTGTTAAGGGTCCACAAAAGCCAGTCGTAGACCTTCGCAGAGGTCTAGGGGATGTTTAAAATAAGTACAGTACCGAGCCCTAGAGGCTTATAGATCTTTGCAAAGGCAGTTTTAGGCCATTAAAAGATATCACAATAATCTCTGGGTGCAGAAACTTGGTTCCACCATCCCCCCATACTGCTTCGGGTGAGACTTCAGTCCGCGCTACGCAGGCTGATGCCGAAAGGGCCAGTAGTGTAGGGTTTTGTTTGGCACAATTAATGTTGAACCTGGGTCAGGACCCCCTAAGCCAAAAAATGGTTCTATTGTTGGGACTGGGATCTGCTTAAGGAGATGTGTGATGTTGCATCATTAGAATCCGACTAAGAAGGAAATTGAGAAGTGATTGGATAAGAATATTCACAAATTTGTGGCACAGGAGAACAAAAATCTATGCCTGTCAAAAGAATAGTGGTTGGACAGATATTTGTACACTGAAATACACGAAAGTTTCTTTTGCACCTTCTCGATCGAACTATGTGAGTTGATAGCTAAGTTGGAAAATGACCAAGGAAGGTGGAGGCTTGACAATCCAATAGTGTGGACCCCAGAGCTAGTGCGGAGGTTGAAAGTTTCTGAAGATAATATCTTGCGCAGTCTTGATCACTGGCTCGATGGAGTCTTAGGGAGATTTGTGACAGAATTCATAGTTGATACCTCAGCTAGCTACAACGAAGTAGAGTGACACTTTTTCAAGGGATCACGAAGTAAGTACCTAAGATCTTTGAATACCTGGATTAAGATTCTCTTGTGCGAAAAATGGGTTATGTCATTGCCTTGATGTTTGGATCTACATGAAGTGGAAAGCTCTTCAGAGATCGGGAGAAAACAGGTCTTGACCATAGCCCATTGATAGGACCTCCTTCAAGTGACGACGAAGGAGTGGTACAGGCTTCTCCGTAGAGTGTTGTCGAGCTGATAAGACAGGGTTTTCCATGGATACCTCAACCATACACTCCACCTCCACCGCATACGTTGTCACCCACACCTCCACCACCACCACCACCACTGTTCAACATGTCGAATACAATGAAGTTTCCAGTTTTCACGGGCATAGGGAGTGAGGATGTAGATTAGTTTTTGTTTGTTGCGAATGCTATGTGGACAATGCAACAAATTACAAATGATAATATAAAGAAGGCGTACTTGGTAACCATTTTGTAGGATCGCACGCTGACATGGTAAATTAAGTACTGCACTGATAATCCTTTGGCATCGTTAGCAGCCACTAAGGCTACTTTGAACAAAGAATTTAGTGAGCCTAAGTCTAACTCAGAGTCAGTAGTTTGATTCAAGAAAATCACGATGAGGGATGGTGAGACATCTTGGGAGTTAGATCAAAGGCTGAAATGTGTAATCCGTGAAGCTAATATGTAGCCCAAAAATGGTCAACACTGCGAATGGTTTATAGCGTCACTTCTGCCCCACCTAAGGATTTCTTTGTCACAACAAAAGATAGGAACTCAAGCAGAAGCCCTAGAAATCACAATGAGATTGCATGAGACACCTATTCAGGACCTAACTTTTGGAGTTCAATAGATTCACTCGTAGTTGCAGAACATCAACTTGGAATTACAGAGCTTAAAAAAAGAGAAAGGGTCTAGGCCAGAGGTGCGCGAAGAAGTCTGGTGCCTCAAATGTAAGAACTAGGGGCATGATAAAGACCACTTCCCTATCTTCGAAAATTATATTGTAGGGGGGACCGATTCCCCTGAGGCACGAAGCTCCTGTAGGACCAAGTGCGGGGCCCGCACTATGGTGCACTATTTTTCAGGTGGATGGAAAAAATGTAGTGGGTAATTTTCATTTGCTACAAAATTTCATTCAGACGCCACAACAATTGTTCTGCAATTTTTTTAAATTAGTGGGCCATGATGATTTCTATTGTCATAGCTACGAGTTGATGATGGAAAGAAATCCTACGTCCCAGATGTAAGAAGAAACTCAACATCTAGATCTGGGTACAGGGGGTGCATGCAGAGGATATCAGGGAAGAGGACGAGGTCGAGGAGGAAGAAGGCCTAGTAGAGGCTGGGGTCAAGTTATTTGTTATAACTGTGGGACGCCATGACACTACACGTGGAATGTCAGAATCTGATGTGCCCATCATGCCAATACTGCAGTCAGTTTGACCACTCCATATAAGAGTGCCCTGTGTTGATAGCCAAGATGCAGGAGAAGAAGGTGCAGCCTCAGTAACCTATGTAGAAATTATAGATGATGAGGGATGAACCCCTTGAAGAAGATCCAAATATAAATATTGTGCTAACAAGCGGTATAAAGACTGACGATGATAAGGTAAAACAACTTGACGAGGACAGATGGGTCTACAAGGCCCCAGAAAAGGAGGTTGGTTTTGATTTGGAGTAGGCAAAGGAAATGTTTATGGAAGTGAAGAAAAGCTTCATTGAGGCATCTACCTCAGGAAATCAGAACAAAGTATCAGAAACCAACAGAGGTTGATCCCTTTGCACTTACCACGTTCTTGGAAACCTGCATGAAACTTCTACGCGATAGCAAGGCTGTGAAAGGTTTGCAGGAGTTGATAAACAAGTGTGCCAGTAAGGAGAATGGCCTAGATGGATGTTCGCTTAGTGGGGTTTGACCCAGGTTTGAAGATGAGTTAGCCAAGAAAATCCTGACACTACTGGCCCTTTGAGCAACAGTCCGCAGAGTGCGGACTGAGGTCTCACCCGAAGTAGTATGGGAGGGTGTCAGAACCAGGTTTCCACACCCTGGGGATGTCTTGATGTGGTTCAGAGGGTTCATGGTTTGATCCTGTGCACACATTGCTACGCGCACTTACTCGTACCTCGCAGCCTGCGATGCTGCCTTCGTGCAACCCTACTCAGGGGCCGAACATTATTATTACCCAAGTCTTTGTCAGTAACCCATTATTAGTTAATTACCTTAACTTATTTGTAGGTGTTTATTTATACTTAACAATATTCATCATTCATACAAGTGCGCGCAATAAATAAACCAGTATACTTGTAGATAATATCAAACACATAATAATTCAACACAAATACACAAGATTTGGAATCAAACTCTTCTTTATTATCTCTTTCTCTGGTTATAGACTCGACTCTACCCTGTACACTCAGTTGCAGTGGTCCGCGCACTCAGCTGCAGACTCTACTAGGCCCTTGCACACTTAGTTGTAGAGCCTCTTCCTACTCTACGACCCAAGACACACTTCACACTTCTCTTTACACTCTAATATTTTATCTGTCCATCCTCTCTATTCTATTTGTGTTATCTTATCTTTACAACTTAGAGCCTTGCTCTTATTTATACAATCCCATGGTCTGCGAACCATGGGTAGGCCGACACTACATTCAAAGTTAGGGCAGACAACCCTATGACTCTAACATACATTTCGTGCCCACAATTCGCGGGGATTTACAATAATATTACTCAAAACTTGGGCTTTGAGCCCCAAAACATGTTGTGGGGGGATTCCATGCCCAAGAGGCCCCCAACACAAACATCGTGACTCGTCCTCGAGTTACTCTGTCGTGCGACGATCTTGGTAGCAGAGTCCCTCCAGCTGGTCCCGAACGGTCTTGATGTCTACAACACACTGAGCTGCTGCTTGCTGCACCTATTGCACTCTGTCTTCGAGACCTCTGTTTTCGGCGTTCTGCCCTACATCTGTGTATGCATCCCCTGAATCTGTGTGAGCTTTCCTTTAATATCCGTTTTGATCGTGAAGGCTTCATCAATCCATGGCTAGATGCATGCTTTGAGAACTGATTCTTTGTGGCGTGCCACGTCCACCTGCTCTTTTAAAGCCTTGGATTGATGCATCCTTGCAAGCCACTGAGTAAGGACTACTATCTATGCAGTCCCTATGATGCTCTCATATTGTTACTGGTGTTCTCCTGCCTAAGTTTCCAGCCTCTGAATGTTAGGGTCCTTCTGTAATGTTGTGAGGACCTCAAGCGCCTGTTCCAACATATTGGTACAGTCTCGCAGTGCACCTCCAATTTCTTCCATCCCTGTTGCAATAACGCTGGTCCGCTTCTCTTTGACCTCTGGGCGAGTGGAAGGTTGTGCCTTCAATAGCAGCTCAACAATCTGCAAGTTCATCTCCAGATGAACCTTTGTTGTCTCTTCCCTCGCATCGCGGACTCCACTTGCCAAACTATGAATCTACACTTCTACCGATAGATCTATTGCGATAGCCAGCTCTGGGAAGCATCAACAAGCGTCATCTATCATCTACAATAACCTTTGGTTCTCAGACAAAAACTCTTCATGCTGCAAGATGAGCTGCTCCATATTGATCTTCTGTTCATTAAGAACTTGTATCACACAGTTCTCCCTAGTGCGCAGCTCTGCTGTTATTCCATCCTATAGCTGATAGAGCATTTCCCAGGGAATGGCAGCTAGATTAAGGCCAAGGCCTTTCATCATGCTAAATATCATTCGATCCATCGCATCTAATGATACTAACACTCCCTCTGGAAACACTATATTATTTTCCATCTTCACACGTAACATTTGTTCTGCTGTTGTCGTGCCTACTGTGACATGGGTAGACAGGGTACCTTCCTAAGGGGGACAGACCTGTAATTCCTGTAGCTGCGCCCTTAGGGCCCCCAACACAATTTGATGCTCTGTCATAAATTATTGGAGCGCTTCACTGGTCACATCGTGAACCGTCTTGCTGATGTCATGAAGATCACCTTTAGTTAAGGTGATTAGGTCAGTGACCAGCTTTGAGGCCTTGACCTTCTTTCTTGAGCCTGACTACTACTCAATGCGCGGGTGCTTGAGTTGTGTAGATGTAGTCCCTAGGTTCATGCTCCCTTCTCTTAGTTCTATATCCTCTGCCTCCTACCCTGAGGATGCTTCTTGGCCCTCCTTTATTTGTGCTGTTGCCGCCTCTGCTGCCTGTGCTACTGCTGCTTCTGTGGCCTTCTTCCATTTTGTGACCATCTGTACCGCTTTGCAGACTGTCCTTAACTCGGCTGCCACTTTCTCATTCTGCCATCTCTCACCTAGTTGGGTGACGTGTAGCTTAGCATCATCCTTCCTTTTCTAGGCTACCGCCTTTTCCAGTTCCACCAAATCTGGGGCGCGCCACTCGGGAGGCCATGTATCCAATACCGTAAAGATCACATCGTTAGTGGCTATGAATGGGAGCTTTGTCCACTGCTGCGCTGGATCCTTCCATGACCTGATGTATATATTTTGCCTATCTAACTTAAATTCTACAAAGCTTCGCAGGCTATTGTGCACCGTAGGTGATAGGCACGGTTGCCTATTAATCCACATTCATATGCTCACCTCAATAAGCACCCAAAAAATATTTTTATTGCGAATCCGCTTGGTGTTCTTGGTGGACCAGAGCGAAGCGTACTTCGCGGCCTCTGGTAAATCTCGGTCAATAGGTAGGAACTGACTGTCTTTCGACAGTTCTCCCGCTACCAGCAATATGGATAAGAGAAACCACACGTAGTGGAAGGTCTTACCCTGCTCTCGGGCCTCATGACAGTTAATCAGAAACTCCTCACAGAGGAACTCGTCCCAGTTGAACTGGACCCCCTCCATGCATTTTTCCGCCAACGTGACCACTAGCATTTGTACCTCATCAGCGCACCATTTTCTCATTACCTTACCGACCAAGAGTTGGGTGCCTACGTGCACCCCTTTGTCCATGATGCTGGTGATAGCGTAGCCCCTCTTTTTCTTCTCCAGTTTATACTTGTCCTTCATCGCCTCTGTGAGCGCCAAATCACTACTTTTCCAGGCTATCATTGTGGGATCCTTTCCCTTACATGGAAGTCTAGAAATCTGGTGGATGAGGTTGGCTGTGATGGGAATAGGCTCCTCCAGCCATAGGTATCCATCATGCACTAGGCATAGTAGCTACCTAATGACGAAAATGATGATGGGCATGAGGTGGAAGTGTGGTATCTATAGTAAGTGCAGCAACCCGTCCTTTTCCACACTACGTAGCCATTTTCATGGCTGTAACATGATCATCATGCCCTTAGTGTTCTGCTTCATCAGATTTGCGTCTCTAAATGCGGGAACTTCTCGCTGTCTGTGAGGTCTGAGTCTTCAAATTTTGTGGTGGGTACGTGGCCTATGTGTGAGCCCTTAAAGACGTTGCCATCAAGGAGGATTGGGGTCTAGAGTGAGAACTTTTTTGCATCCATATCCTTTGGCACCTTGGCTTTTCCTTTTCACGGAGGGACATATGCGGGCAGTTTCGCTGCAGAGCGCAGTGGTTGGACATCCTCTTCGACGTCTTCTTATTCTTCTTCTGTCGCGGCAACTAGGGCCTGCAAGTCTTCTTCTTCTTCATCAGTTTCAGTGGTAACTTCCTTCCCCTTTTCCTCCATTGACAACTTTCTATGCCGCGGATTCCTCGGGGACATGCATACTGGCCCCATGTTCTGTTTATCCTTCTTTGGCGGTGGTGTCCATGGTGATTTAGGGATTTCTGTTACCATCGGAGTGCTCTTAGCAACATCCTGCACCATGGGGGTCTGCGCGGCCTCACCGACAGTTCCTTATTCAATTCCCAACCCATCCCTAGTGGCCTTCATCATCTCTACATAGTATACTGTCTCTCGCGAACTTAGGGGCTCACTTATCACTTGGCTTGCAACGCTCTGTGCTCTGCTTAACCGCTCAATTCTCAAATAATCAAATGTTGTTCGTTGCCTAACCCTGTGAGTTTTATAGTTCCTTTTGAATTCAAATTCTACCGATGCCCCAAAATCCGGTCCATCAATACTTTCTTGGCGACACATTTTCCCAAATCTTGCCCATAACTCTCATCTTAAATGCCCACCGCACGCTCCATTTGGCCTCAAATCGGACATCCTGTCATGAACAGTGACACCAACGGTCACTTCCTAACCAATCCGGGAAGTAGCGCAACCCTCCACGCGTGGTCTTGAACCCTGTGATGTTCTACTCCTATGTGCACCTCTCAGAGCACGAAGCTCTGAGGTAAGCTAATTTATGGTCCCATGCCCCCTTTCAGCTGCTTGGAGTGCTAAGACTATTCCTCCTACGACTAGTCAGGTGGTCGCACCACTCATGCGGGGCTCGATCCCATCCTTTTCCATGGTTCGCAGAGAATCCTTATCTGTCATTGTGATGACTGGAACCGCGCACTCTTCGTTTTGTAATGCTCTTCCCTGGTTACTATGTTTGGCGATATGTGGTACTAGCCACGGCAACAGACTAACCAATTCTCAGCGATAGTCCTCCAATTCAGCAGTATGCTCGGTCGTTCCTTGCCTTGCCATCCTTGGTTTAGCAACGAATACTTCCTTTATTTCATTTTCTAGCCACTTGACTTCGGTGTCCATTAAAGCACCTTCCTTCCTTAGTTGTACTTGATCTTTTTCAAGTTCATGAAGTCTAAGGTTTCCCCGTCGAATTTCTTCCTGAAGCCTTATATGCTCTACCTCGCGTAGTTGTGTGATTTCTGTGTTTCAGTCTGCATAGATCATTGAATCTATGGGTGCTATTACACAAGAACTTGACTTCACATGTTCCTCAAAGATTACGACCCCTGCTCATACTTCAGCTTCAGAATTTCTCTCGTGGTCAGTGTTTTGCACATAATCTTACAGGCCCACTGACCCGCTAGTATGCGCAGGTCCCAGTCAATGCATTTCACATGGTGGACCCTATTCAGTGCCTCATACACCTTGTCAAAGGCTTTTCCATGTATAATCTTTGGCGCACTTCGACATTTCTGTGTGTCGCTCCTATTTTCTACCATGAGAGCAGTATGCACTTGTGCGGGTTGTATACCTGACCTCTGTATCCATCTAAAACAATGGTCATGCAAGCTGTTTCGCTCTTCAGAGCCGCTTCTCATTCATAGTAGAGGTTTTAAAAATCGCAAACACATCATATTTCTGCAGTCATGCCAATCCTTGAAACTCTGTTGGTGCGTATATCACCACCTTGCAGGTGTAGCGCGCAGTGCCCATTTTAGAGCATCAAAACACTGTGGTTCTGGCACTTTTCTCTCAAATTTATTCAGGAATTCATCCATCAATGTCAACCCATCATACATAGGCAAATCCCTTGCCTTTGTTGCTACACAATGTAGGGACCTTATCATCATGTTGAAATTTAGCATAGTTACCTTGTGTAACCGGTTCTGCCATCGTTCTACTTTTGCTTCTGAGTCCAAAGTGTAGGAGCTGTCGCGCTCCCACAAAATTCTGGCATCTGCTATTGGGTTCACCCAATCATGTTCTCGCATGGTTATCTTGTAGATACAGTTGATATCGTCATCACTTTCATCGTCGCGCACCGGTTTTGTGTAACGCGCTCCTTCGCACGGTCTAAAGGTACCACTACGCATAGTGACTTTTTTTCAAAAATCATCTTGCATAGTGGCCCAATCTATTCCCAGTAGCACAGGTTAGGGATTGCTTTTGGATTACGTGTGGTTCTCTTGACCTAGTGCACCTAGTGATAAGTTCCTGCAGTTCTTTCACAGCCTTGTTGTTGCGCAAAAGCTTCATACATGTCTCCAGAAAGGTAGTGAGCATTAAAGGATCCATCTCTGGTTCTAGTTGATCCTTACTACCTGAAGTGGAGGCCTTTGTGAAGCTCTTCTTAGCTTCCATGAATGTCTCCTTCGTGCACTCCAAATCAAATTCAGGTTCCTTTGTAGGAGCCTTGTGAACCCACGCACTTTCTTCAGGCTGCTTACCTTTGTCATCTCTTGTCGTGATACCACTTCAAAGTACTATGTTTACATTTGGATCTTCTTCGGGTGGCTCAGACCTCAACATCTATAAGTTTTGAGTTGGGGTGGGCTGGAGTACGCCTTTATCCCACAACCTCGCTATTAGTGTAGGACAATCCTCTGTCTCATGATCAAATTGGGCACAATATAAACATGAGGTTCTTGTCGGATTTGTACAATCATGGGTATAATGCCTTGGCCCTCCGCAATTGTAACAAATCAGCTGTCCATGACCCCTTCCTAGTCCCATTCCACCTCAACCTCGGCTGCACCTCTGAAATCCAACACGCACCATCCCTGCATTTGGATCAAGGGCTCATGTTTCAGTCTGCACCCTATAGGTACGAGTTCGGTCCATCATCAAATCATAACTTCTACAAGCATGCTCATCATGGCCTACCAATCTGCAGAAATTACAGAACAATTGTTGGGATGTCTACATATACTTCTTCAATAGGTGACAATTATCTGTAGAATGTTTTCCTCCTATCTGACAAATCGTGCACCATAATGCAGGCACCACGATTGGTCCTTCTTGTGCTTCTGGTCTTAATGGCATCATCCCTCCTCCCGCCAAGTAGTTCACAAAGAATGGACAATGGTCCTTGTCGTGCCCCTGGCCTTTGCATGTTATGCACCACACCTCCTCGTGCATCTCTGGCCAAGTTGTCCTGTCCTGTTTCAAACTCTGCATTTCCAGACAAAAAATTTGCAGTTGTACATGGATTTGTTGGACTCCCAGACCAGGATCTTGTATTGGGGTCTCATGCAGCCTCATTATAATCTCCAACGCTTCGGCGTGGGTAGATAACTTTTGTTGTGACAGTGCGGTCCTAAGATACAATGTTAGTGATGCTACAAACCATGCATGGTGTTGTCCATCTGTCAAAGTCATGTTGGCTTCACGGATCATACTCTTCAGTCTCTGATCTACATCCCAGGGGGTCTCACCTGGAAGCATCACAATCTCTTTAAAACCCGATAATCAATTGTGTTTTTGATTTTAGCTCGCTAAATTCCTTCTGTAGATAGAGGCAACCCCTCTAGCCCTAGAGTGGGTCTAGTCACAACAAAATAAAACAACAATTGATTTCTTTAAATAATCATCATTTGAGGCCTACCTCAAAATCGGTGTTTGGTGAAGCTTCCGTTGCGCTTCTCCAGCTTCCATTTCTTTCTCCTTAATGAGTAATTGACCTGAAACACCACAAGAAAACAACAGAACACGTAACCAAGAACAACAATGATCTATTTACTTAAAAATTCAAGGAATTACAAGCTATCAGGTAAATTATACACAAGATATAGGAAATTGTCATTGATTGTATTAAAATAAATCAAGAGAAAAGCTTACAACCAAGCCTTGACGTCGCAATCCTTCTCAGAAGGTCCAGTCGGTATGTTCCTTCAAGCATTCACTCTCAAGAATGGGTCTCCCAAATGGATAATATATCTCTCTCTCATTTACAAAATTTAATGCAATGTTAAGGCACTCCACAACCTCTTACCAAACTATCAACAATTCCACACTTGTCAAACTCACACCAAAGCTATCTAATCTGCTTCAATTCAACTATTAATCAAATAACCAGGAACCTGTAACTAGCTGATCATAGCAATGGTGAGTGCTTTTATAGGAGGAGAGGCCTCCATGAAATGAGGGAGAGGGAGCTTATGCTCAAGGGAGGTGGTGGGCTCCATTATTGCAGCAATAATGCTGCAACTCCTAGGGCTCCCTTTTTTACTTTTATTAACCTGGTAGTTCGTAACAAACTTGGAAGCAATGATGCTATATGCATAAGTACTAGCTCTCACTGCAGGCTGTCACTTGATCAGTTGGCATAGGTTCGCTAGGAGCTTAAGCCAACTTCTATGAGTTCTTAGAAGAAGCTTTAACTATGATGGATGAAAGCAAACTCAAAAAAGGCTAGTCTACTTGCAGAAAGAAGAAGAAAGCTGAAAAGAAACGCAAACCCTAGTTCTACCAATTAACCCTACTTGTGCAATAAAAGAGATGAAAGATGTTAGAATGGATGCCATTGGTTCTTGAAAAGGTAAGATGCATGTGACTAAGCTACTTCTAAAGTAAAATATGGAAAAAGCATCTTTTTGTATTTTTGCATAAGTTGGCAGAATTATTATGCATGTGCTTTAATTGTTTTTTACTGTGCAGGGGTTTATTGGTGAAAGGAAATGGAGTGGGTGGTTGAAATAGGTTGAGAATGTGAGAAGAGGACCTAAGGGGTCCCTAGCACCCTTCCAGAGAGTTTCACAGCGATCAGATCTCGAGAAACTGCTCACGTGATCTTCTACAGGAAGTCTGTAGGGGTTCTACAGGAAGAGCCGAGAGAGGATTTTTGATGGTTGATGGAGGAAAAACGGTGGGAAAGTGGAAATGGAGGATGGATGAGGATGTGAAGAGGTTTAGTAACTGGTAAATGAGACTAAGGAGTGATGAAGACGGTTGGATTTGTTCAAGGACGGAGGGATCAATGTTGCACAAAAATGTAGAAATTAGGGCAAATTGGAAAAGTGTGACAAATGAAGGGAAGGAATCTTGGATTAGGGGTTTGAGCAGGTTGTATGATGGAAGAAGGATAGGTAGGGAGGTATTACAGGTGTTCTGCACACTATTTTCCGAAAACTGATCCAAACAAAGGAAAAAAGCAGAGATCTATCTACATTGACCTAATCTACTCTTAAACCTGAAATATGATGAACAACAGCGTATACATAGAAAATCATGCAAGAGAACTATGGAAACTAAGCAAGAACAGACCTAAACATGTAAGCACGACTGGTATCAACTTTTCCAACTAAAAATCTAACACTAATAATTGCATGGAAAGGCAAAAATAGTGTTTTTGTGGCAGCAAGTATGCCTTGGTCTCAGCTCATGGTCCCAAGGAGGGAGAGATGAGATCAAGGATCGCTTGGTAGCCCTTTTGTAGGTTTGTTTCCTTTACCAAACTATCAAATCAACCTGAAGCATGAAAAGCTATTTCAATCATAAAAAATGACCTAAGTAACAATGCAATATTTTAATCTAAATAGCAGAAATTATTCTATGAATGCAACAAAGACACATAAAAGTACACAAAGGAGGTATTGACACTTGAGTTGGGCCCAACCCCAAGAGCTATAGCCTCCTAAGAAAGATTAGAGTCGGTGAAAAATTGGATTCATCTTTATTGATTAAGAAATAATAGTTACATCCCAAAACCGTCTACAAGAAAAAGCTCAAAAATGTGCTGAAATGTAGAGCTAACCTACTGACTAAAATCTAACTAACATTTGACTAAAATTTGACTAACTTCTGACTAAACTAAGGCCCTAAGCCTTCTTATTTATACAAATTGAGGACCCCAACAGTCCTCCTAAACTTTAGGAACTCAGCTGCCAAAACTTGCAGTTAACAACAACTTTACTAGCCCTGCTCGACTGCCCTTGTGATAATTGATGTGGTGGCCCTTGAACTCCGAGCTGCTGGTGGAGAATTTGAGGTAAGGGCTCATAAATGAAGGGGACACCTTCCTACAAATCTTCTCCCTTGTTCTTCCATGAATTTGGCTGCCAAGTGCTCATTAAAACCTTTGATTTTGTCTCAAAATTGACCAAAAAAACTGCATAAAGCACACATTAGACTTTTTGGCATAATGACTAAC
>APFE030909443.1:358206-383217 GCA_000404065.3 Pinus taeda | reverse complement strand
CTTTTCGTTTTTAGCACTATTTTTGATGTTTTTTTGGGGTTTTTGGGCCAGAGTTCCCGTTTTGAGTTTATAGTTCCCGTTTCAAAGTTTACATTGTTTAAAATTATCATTTTGCCTTAACTGTTTATTCCCATTCAATTATTTTATTTTGATATTTCAATTATTTAAAAATAAAATAGTCTTTCACGCATAAATAAGACTCTATGCACTGATTGAATTCACTTTTTGTGTGACTTTTGCATCTCGAGGACGAGATATGTGGAAATTAAGCTCTAACTATTTTCAAAATATATCTAAGCTAAGTAGCATGATAGAAAGATTGGGTATCTGTCCTCAATGTATCCAGGTTGAGCAACATGATGGAGATATTGGGGATTCAACCTCCATATTTCAACACTGATGATCTCACGGTTGGTATCTATGATAAAGTCATTGAAAATGAGTGCAAGATGTCGAATTTGTGTGAAGAAAGATTGCAAAACCCCCTTTTTTAAATTGCGTTTTCATTTTTTCCCTAGTTTTAATCATGAATGTGCTATTTTCATTTTTTTTTTTTTTTTTACTTTAATGTATTGTTTCCATTTTTTGTTGCCATTTTACTTATGTTTTTACTATATTTGTAACCATCAAATCTTCATTTCTTTGTTGTTTTCGTCTTGAATACTGGTCCCATAATTCCATAGGTGGGAGACATCCAAAAAAAATGTTTCTAGGAAACATTTCCACTTTATTTATTCAGTGAAAATAAAAAATGGAGGTATTCAATTCTAATTTCAAAGATTCAATGCTATTTATAGTTGACTTCTCTATATGCATATTTATATTTCCGAATGTAATTTGATATATAGTATAACATTCCAAAGGCATATATCAAATTTCAAACTACTAAAGTGTGGATCAGTATTATTAATATAATTATAGATAAAAATATAGGATAATGGATAGGGCCCAAAATGGGAAATTGTATAGCAATACTAGAAGAGAAGGGAGACAAAATATTAGCATAAAAGAAAATGTACCCCTAGATTCCATCATAATTTATTCTTTTCTAAATATACTAAATAAAATAAGGATCATAATTTTATTTTTACTTTCTCTCATAGACACCATATATTTAGTGTAAAACCATAATTGGAATCTTTTATATAATCCTTCACTTGGTGTGATATAGCCCTCCCTTCCTTGTGCAGTTAGAAGATTATTCTGATCTTTCTCTACTGCTTAGATCATATTGATATCAAAGCTCATGGAATAGGCTCCAAGTTTTGTTCATTATTATAATTATCTATTTTCTAAAGAGGTTCCTTTCTCTTGCAACTACATGTCTTCCAACTTCTCATCTTGCTTTGTTTATACACATCTCATTATAATTGTGATTATAATGCAACTGTAAAATATTCATACGTATATTTGGATTTGTTGTATTTGTTTTTGCAAGCACAATCATGTTGCTCTTTATGGAAATTAACAATGATTTTCTCCATGCATTGCATCTTCACTAGGTCGAGTTTCAAAATAATTTCTGTGAAGGGGATGGTTACAAATTCCATCCATTTACCTGTTGCATCTCTGAATATTATTCTGTTAGCCTCACATAGAAAATTCTTTGGCACAAGATTACACCCTTTATGCAACAACATAAACCTTTTTCTCCCAAAGTTTGTGCATTTCGCAACCAAGGTATAATGGCCCTCCACCAAACCATAATTTTATGTTTCAAGCATAATATACCTCTGTTTAGCTTATAAATACTAACAACAGAAGCCTAGCCTCAAAAATATGAGACTTTGGCATAGGATTATAGCCTCTATGTAGCAGCATAAACCTTTTTCTCCCTACGCTTGCACATTTTCCAGCCAAGGTATAATGGGCAACATTGGAGTATGGTCAAATATCCCAAAAACCAAACCAAAAAGAAAGAACTTTGCATAACCTCAAAATGAGAAATAATGTTAAATTATTAATGGAATTGGTTGGTAGTGCAATAGGTACACTAGAGAGTGAGGTTCCAACATCCCATTTTTCATCCTTTCTATTATGCCACATTTCACTATTAGTGGTAAATGAGTTAGGTATATGTCACATGTCCTAGCCTATGTCTTCTATTTTCTCCATGGCACTTTTCATATCTTAGCCCCAACATTCAATTGGCATCCATTCTCTTACTTTTATTAGCTCACCTTTTGAGCTTACAACAAATGTACACATGGGCTTCATGGCTTGGGGAAACAAAATTACGATAAGTGAGTTAATTATGTGTCACTAGAAACTTTACTATATCCTACAATTTACTCCATATGTACAAACATATAATATGTGGTTCCTTGCATAAAGTCCTGATGACTTGGAATCTAGGAAAACGTTTACTTGATATGTGATAGTGTAGTCCATGCACAAAATAGGAGGGTACAATCAATTGATGGTTATTTTCTATGATATCCTTGTGACTAAAATGTATTAGGATCCAAGTTTTTGATGTTTATTTGAGATGTTTTTGTGATGGAGTAGTTTCTGCGCAACCATTTTCCATGTTGAGGAGGCATGGATTAGTGATATAAGATATTAAATTTTTCAAATTTAGTTTTCATGTAAGCCACTGAGAATTAGATTGTCAAACCGTTGATGAGAACCAATAATTTTCTATTATACCTAAGATCTTTTTGCAGGTCAGCCTCATAGGAATTTTCTTACTACAGGATGTAGTGTCTTTGTTAGTTACAAAAGTCTTGTTGCTAGACATGCTGTACTTTTTCTATGTTACACTCCAATATTCTAGGAATTCATTATTCATGATTAAAGACCTATTGTTAATTGTCAATAAGGATATCTCACATAGCATGCTTATGTATTCTAACATTGAATCTTTTTATCATGAGCATGGATGAAAATTTAGAATTAAGGTTTGGAATTCAAAGAGCTTCCCAACAACAAAGCATTGTACCTTATTTAGTGCTCTCTAGCCATGGCATACATTCAAGTGTGCTAGCTGCTATAATTCATGCAGTTTCCACAAAAAGTATGTTCCACATTTTCTACAATCCAAGGTATAGTTACTAATCACATTATATTCTTCAACTTATGGAAGATAAGTAGAATACCAGGTCTACACTTTGTGGTTTGTAGAAATGATAAAAGTTAGGTATTGTATAGGGAAAGGTCTATTTGGGATTGCCTGACTATTTGATTCTTGGTATGATAATATGATCATGCTTAGTAGACCCATGTGAGTCTCTTTTTCTTTGTTTTTTTAATTTATGATGTAAAGTAGAACATAACAAGAATTTGGTGAGCTTCTTGCATGCCATACTTGTAGCATTGGCATTATTGTGCAATGATATTTATTGTAATTTTTAACTTTTCTATATTCTATAAGTGAAAAAGGACCAATTTTCTTTGGAAACCCTCAAAGGAATGTTTTTCTTTTTAGAATTGGTAGTAGCGTGCAAGAAAATTAATTTTGAATCAAAGGAAAGATTTCATCTTAGGTTTTCTATTCACTTTTTACTCAGTTACAATTTATTTTAGGGTGTTGGTTTGGTCCACGTTGACCACTAGTAAGAAACATAATAATAATCATTATTATTTGAGTATATTATTTTGAGTGCTAGGTCAATTTTTTGATTGGCCATCATTCTTGAGGGGATGCAACTTCATCAGAACCATTGGTTCATGTTATTTCCTTCTTGTTAATGTTTTATGCTAGATAAAAGAAGAGACTACATATAAATATCTAGAAAAAGAAGAGATGATGCTTTGATATTGAATATTTTGGGACAAAGGGTTATCTATTTTCGCATTGCTCCATTGACCTTGGTTATAACTTTCTTGTAAAGTTGCAATATGGTTTTGGTTATATCTTCTTGAATGCAATTTCTCTATTTTGAATGCTAATTCCTTTTTTAAACTTTCATCAAGGGTACATTGTAACTTTCTAACCAAATTTTTTTCTAAAATTTAATAGCCTTTGATCCTTTTAATTTGTATTACAAATTTATCCATGAACAAGTGTACATTGTGTTAGGTAGTTTTAAAAGTAAGGAATGATTCCTGGTTCAATAGCAATAACCTTTGTTGATGTATGAAAATGACAATGTAAATGTATACAACTTGCGCAATGTATGACGATGCCATTTACAAGCACACATGATGATGTTGTAACAATTAAAATTGTAGAAAAGCTTAACATTGACATTAATCAATCCCTATTACAAGATGAAGGCAGTGATGAACATTTAAATTACTCTCACACATAAATTTCTCCTGAGTAATTTTCGATTAGATCTAAACAAAAATTTGTTTAGCTGAGAAGTAGGTTTTTTTTAATTCCTTTCACCTTTAGTTATGAGAAATAAAAAACATTATCAAAACTCACTAAGATATAATGTATTTTTATTCCCTTCTTATCTTATATTATTAACATAAATGATATGGTGTGCAATTTTTCACTACTACAAAAAAGAGTGGTTTGAGACATTTTTTTAAAAATAGAAATAATTTTTCATCTTGAAATTGTTTCTTCATTATCTTCAACTTAAAATAAGGCAGTTAAGTGTCTTAATTAAGATGAAAGAAAAAATAAGCCTAGGGTGGGATGTTGATTTTTTTTAATTGTCGACGAAAGAAATAATCACCAAGGCAGGATACTGAATTTTTGGACTTAATAGGGCGTGTTGAAAGTTTCATGCTAGAAATAGCTTCACTATACCCAGCTTGATTTCCTGAATCCCTTTGAGAAAAGAATTGTAGATGGTGAGGAATTAGATAGATTAGGTTTAGGTATTTAGATATTAGGAAGGATGGATGGTTGTGTGGGTCAGCGGTGAGGGAATGGGTTAGCAAACTATTCATGGGGTTGAGTTAACCATGATTCATTGTTGGTAAGCCTCCACTATTCGTCGTCACCAAAGCTTGACAAAAAATAGAAAGATTACCTCTAACCTACAACAACATGGGTAGAAGTAAAGGTAGCCACCATCAGAGATAGGGGTAGAGGAAGCAAGCATACATAGGTAAAAAATACAACGGGAAAGGAGAAGACTAGGGAATGGGGAATTCCTCACCCAATTTAGGGCAACCCAACATGATGAGGAATGAAGTGTTTTTTCTTTGGAGTTGTTTCTAGGTTTGCATTTGGTTTAAAAAATCCAATTTAGGATTTGGTAGATCTGGATCCATTGACCGCAAACTTAGAGTTGAAGTGGTAGTCGGGCCATAATGGGATACAGATCATCATCTCCAAAACGATGCTACATCCATAGTGGTAGGATGTGCCAAAATGATCAATTGATACACCCACCTCATAACAATAAAACCCCAATTCTTCTCCACCATGTGAACATGGAAGCCCTCAGGGAGAAAATATAGAGTGATGAGATGGTCTTTGATCTAGAGTGAGACAATGTTTGCAGAACCCAAATGAACTAAGTACATTGTAAAAGCCACAAATGAACTATTGTTCTCATCACATTCAAAATTTTTCTGGGTAAATTTATGTGACATTATTTGTTGAATGTACTGATAGAGGTAGAAAATTGATACTTATATTGGATGTAATTCTCCACTTTGGATGATTTGGTTGTGTGTAATTTTCTGAACTATCTCAACAAAAATTCTTGCTAGGAAATGTTTGCATTCTTATTGTTATTTGTTGGTTGAAGATAATCATTGTTGCCACTGAATGTTTGTTGTTATTAAACAAAAACATGTACGTTCAGATCTTGTTTTTGATTTAGTGATAGAAGATTCAACAACAATATAATCTTTTTCTGAGATTGAAAAGTGAAAAGGCCAGAATTTTATTTCTGTGAGAAAAGTGATTGTCCTTCCATACTTCAAGGTGGAATGGACATGCACATTTTACTATGTCTAAATATATCCCTTTTTAGCTTTAGAAAGTGAAAGTCTTTAATAGGTATGGTTTAATGACACTTATTTGATAACATAATCCTTTCCCCTATTTCAAGTCATCCCTCTTTAGGCTTCAAGAAAGATACATGGGAGGCTACACTCCAAAGAATGTATTTCCTGTTGGACACTAAATTTCAAGGACACTTAGTATGTTGCACAAAACTGTTTGAAGTATTAAACCATAGGTACAACAAAGCCTACATGCTCTATCATAATTAAGTTTGTTAACATTGTATCAATCACTAACCTAGTTCACGCACATAGTTAAAGCACTTGGGTAGGGCATTACATCAAAGCGTCTAGATTTGATATTATAACCACTAGTAAAGGATTCTATTTCACATACACACTTAAACAAGGTTTATTCTAGCCACTGGTAAATCTTGAAATGGAATAGCATAATCCTTCTATCACTTCATTCTATGAGATCATTGTGTTTGCAATCATAGTTGTTTCAATTGTTGCAGTTGCTCCTCTTGAACACACAACATTTTTTGGAGCTCCCATCATCTTCCACATCCCATATACTAGGGAGCACTTCTCTAATGTTGTGAATTCTTTTAAGGGAAAAAAATTCTCCCTTTGTTTGGACTAAAGTGCTCACCTGTTCACAGTGAAAGCCATTATAAGAACTAAAAAATATTGGAGTAACCCCCCTTTACTAAAATGTCAAATCCCATTTAGAATGATTTGGTATTACCAATATAGTGTGCAGGCCTACATGCTTCCCTGTAACTATATTCCAAGGAATGTAATCAAAAAATATTTGCAAGAAAACATAATAGATCCATAGCCAATTTATAATAGCCACTATTAAAATGACATGCATAAGGTAAATAAAAATGGATGTTTTGCTCCTTGATACATGCCAACAATATTTAAGAAAGCGATATGGATTTGGGACTCTCTAACTATTAAGGTTATAATATTCTCTTTTTTCTCCTCTTTGTAGGACAAGAATAATGATTTTGGAACAAGTGGCCGATTAGGCAGTGTGTAGAATGTGACCAGGTGGCATCACTTTCTTGTGGAAAGTTGAAACTTTGTTTTAAATAAATTTACGTTTTCAAACTAGATTACTGCCAGCATATAATTTCTTGTTGTAGCTCTTGTGGTGATAAGGAACCAGGGAGAGGTAGATGGTTGGGAAATATGTGAGATATAATTAGCATAACATGCATCTATTTCTTATTGAAACCATGTCGTAACATGCTTTTTCAAATTTCAACTGACTCATTCAACCTTGGAGAAGTTTTTAAATGTAGATTAAGGTTTACTACTTTGGATTTTAGCCACAATGGATATTCATAGAAAGGATAAGGATGCTCTTGAAGTTGGGGGAAGTGGTATGAGTGCTCTGCGGAGTAATATGTTTTCAACCTACATTTCTCTTGCAATATATGATCCATCACATTTTCAGAAAAGAAATATGATAAATCTGAAGGGAAATGGCAATCAAAGTCTTCAATCTCACACCCTTCTTTGAGGATTAGCAGTTGCAAGGTGAAGATCCTATTCCATGGCTTCTTTTGAGGGTTTGAAAATAATGGGTGTCTCCAGGATTGTAGAGTTAACAGTGATCATATCAGAGTCATTATTGGTTTAACTAATTTGTGAAAAAGGATTAAGTGTCTCAAGGCATATTATGTCTTCAAAGAAATCTTCCAACCCCAGCCTCTTAAGGACCTTTGAAGCATGAACGTTGTCACCATTTGTAAATATATATTTCACATTAAAAATATCGGTCAAGACAAATTCTTCCAAATTTCTAAAAATCTTATGCTCCCCCACCATACGTTATGATCAAACAATGAATTTGAAGGAATAAAATAAACTTACTATTTTCCACTGAAACATGCTTAGTAACAAGTTCTTCCACACATGTTCTGGTTTAAAATTCTCATATGGAAATCTTCCATGAAAGAATATGAATAAGTAAAATAGGATAGGGTTTCAAGCCAAAAGAAATCAACAATACAATAGAGTCCAAACAAATTAAATATTGAAGGGTAATACATGACACTTCCTTTGATTTTCTAGAAGCCCAAGATAGTCGTAAACTCAATAACATGGTGACATGAGTTTTCTTAATTAGTTGTGGTAGTTGTAAAACTAAAATATATATTCCACTGCTTGCAGTTGCAAGAATATGATGATAAATAAGCAATGAATTTATGAATGTCAAACAACAATTGATGCCAATTCAATTGAAAATCGTAACCATGAAGCTCAACTCAAGTCTATTATTGATATATGTGGATGTCTATAAAACCTTCACTTTGCATTCATACATCATCATCTGTGGGGCAAGGAAAAAAGATCCATGAGGTTTAAAACACCAAATATGTGAAAGAGGCTTTTGTATTTTCATTCAGCAAAGGGTTCCTCAGCACAGTGATGGTCAGTACATCAAATGGAATAATTATGGAGAATATATCTCAGATGTTGTGCATTCACTTCCAGAGCATGATCAAATTAAAGTGGTTCATAATTTGTTTGTGAAGTTACTTGATAGACCTTGTGTAATAATTGTAAGGTTAAAGAACCAACTCAATAGTATGATATGAAATCCCCCTAGCATTATACAATGTTAAATTCCATCAAACAAAAGGGATTGAATGCATACCTTGAGTCTGGCCATGGTTTTCCGGTAAGTCTTATATAAATCTCTGCACAGGTTTGGAACATTGCTCTTATGAACTCCAAGCTTTTGCTTCACATAATATTTTTCACAACAATCATGCCACATCCACAATTACAACTCATAAGTTCCCTCGTTGGGAAACAAAAAATCTTAACTAAACTTTTAAATAGGGAAGGCGAGGGGTGGTTTTATTCTGACTACCCCTTTAATGGTGCATTCAATGTACTGAAAAGATGGAAGAGCTACTAGAAATTGACAAGGATCTTGGTCACCTTGAAGCAACAACTAAAGTAATACCATTTCAATCCTCTCTTCTTTTGTTTTTTTGAAAAACCACAACTTCTTTTTTATTACATTAAATTTCCATAAAGATTTCATGAAGAGATATGTGAGATGGCTTATAGGCCTAAAAATGAAGCATGCGTTTTCCATGCTACCACATGGGCCCGGAAATATTTCTCCATCTTGAAAGTGCCAACTTGTAGTAGAATTTTATATAGTTCGAAGAAAGAATCTAGTCTCTGCTTATAAACATTGGATTATGTTAAATTCTATCTATTCTAGAGAGAGGCCAGTGAGGAAGTGTGATATACTTGCCTAGAAATCCATTTTTACGTGGAAGTAAACCATTGTTTTTGCTGTTTTGAGACTGTGAATTTCTATTTTCTACATGTAATAGCTTTAAAATTACTACACGATAAGGGGATTTAATACATAAGTTTGAGACAAAGTCATAATTTTCCTTAACTTACAATTTACGTATTTCTTATTTTTTTTTTGTCTCTCTCGCAACATTTTTCTTTCAAATGAGTGGATGGTGATGGTTATTATTAGTTTTGTCTCTCTAGCGATATTTTTCTATGAAATAAAATAAAATTAATGAGCAGATGCTGCCCTATTGTTCCATTGATATAGAAGGTGGGTGTTGTTAACAAAAGGGGAAAAATGGAGAGCATCATGGAGATTGTTAATGGTGCCCTTTTGTTCGATTGATTTGGCAGATGGGAGCCCTTAACTAAAGGGGAAAATAGGAGAATAGAATGGATATTTCCTAAAGCCACAAGAACAATTATCTCTCCTCATCTTGATGTGCCACATGATTTAATCTCGACATCCATGGTGTGTAGTGTTTGGAACAAAACGCTCACACAAAAAGTGCAAAAGCTCAAGTATTGTGCATTCGTCCCTTCTCTCATTTCTCACTTAAAACACGTCAAGCACTTAAATTAAATCTATATAAATGCATCGATCAATTGTAAAACCAAGATCTCTAGTTGGCCTCCAAAGCCCTTACAAAACATATTTTGTTATCATTAAGGAACCTTGACCAACCACATGAATGCATTTCAAATCTAGGGTTTGTAGGGTTTGTGAATAGATGAACAATATTGGAGGATGTTTCGACTTCCATACCCAATTTGTAGTATTTAGGTATTAAGGCCTTGACTAGGGTCTGTAAAAGCTTAACCCTATTTATAGTGGAAGAATCCTCAAATTTTCTTGCTTGTTCTCCTTCTCAAAACCTGACTACACTTCATAATCTTGAACACAGCTACTCAACACATACGCTCCTTAATACTTTCTATTTTCCCTCTAATGGTAGCGATTTACACTTGATTTTGGTGACGAACCTTTATATTTCATTCTCTAATTAAGTTTTATCATCTGGGTCTTCATTCTTCCACTGTGTTCTCAGCCTTCTGATATTTCCATTTTCCAAAAAATTAATGTCTTTTGTAGATCCAAATGTATGGTTTGACACTTGATAAAAAAAATTACTTTGTATATGGTTTTAGCACTGGCACCAATCTCTTTGTAGTTCTGAGTTCAGCAATCCATCCTTTTAAAATCCAATCCCAAGATTTGATCACCGTAATAGCTCTTTGTAGCCTATACTTGGGTCAATGCTTGTATGGAAGGTCGATCTCAAAGCTCGATCTAATGAAACATCATTAGACATCACACCCATATTTACATAGACTTGATATCAAACCCATATTTACATATCCAGGTATAATGACTCTCCATCTGAAGGATCCCTATAAAAGGGCGATTATGGATAGACATTATTATATGAAAACTTTTCAAAAGTAATAGGAAGCCAAGACAAGGCTTATTGCACATGAGACTACCACTTGCACACACCCTAGAACCTCAAATTTCCATCCTTTATTTCCCCTAAATTCACATTACCATTTCTCTTTCACCCTTTATTTCCCCTAAATTCACATTACCATTTCTCTTTCATTTTTGCTACTGCAATTACAAATTGACCAAATGGGAGATACATAGAAACAAAATTTGGTTCGAGTTTTCCTTTGCTTGAATGTGAATTGACGTTTGAAGGAACAACATCTAGGTGCCATTTTTTTCAATCTGCAAATCACAATAATATTCATTTATTTTCAAAAGGATGGCCTTACAATGTTGTATAGGTAGCAATCTTGGTTAATCAAGAGACATATTCAATTTCTTTCAAAAGAGATGGCCTTGACTTATTGCATGGAGTACACATTTTACTATTTGGGAAATTATTGGAGTTATGTATGTAGACTAGAAATATGAAATATGATTACACTTTATTGCTGGGGGTGTCATGAGCTCTCCTTTCTAGTTAGAATGTAGTAGCTAACACTTGACGATTATGGAATACTTAACATCTAATTGATCACATACTTCACTGTTGTTGAGTGCTTTTCTTATGTAAGCAATAATACATGCCTTCCCAAAACAATTACGATACCTTTAAGAACCATATAGCAAGAGATTCTACAATATTTACAAGCTCCCTTGATTATCAACATCACAAGATTGCAGCTTTAGTCTTGTCTACTCAACATTCAAAGGTTTCATACAAGAACAAGGAGCTTGTTGCATGGAAGGTTGTTCCTTTCTGTCACCAACAAGGAATTCCATGATGGAAATATGATCTTGGACCCCTTTTCCAACATTTTCTATTGAAACCTTGAGATAATAATTCGAACCCTTCAAACCTCCAATTCTAAAACTCAAGCTCTCTTTCAAACAATTTTCCAACCTTTATGCTATTCTATCGTTTTGCAAATTTAATGTTGAGATATCCTTGGAAATCTTAAACTTGTGTTCCTTTCCACTAATCTCCTCCCACATTCTATTAATCCAAACAAATCCATACTTAATATCCTTTTTCAATCTATTATTGTGCTCCACTAGCTACATGACTTGACCTTGGGCTTCTTTTAGCTACTTTTCAAGAAAATTATAATCTATTCCCCCATATTTGTCATGCTTCTATTTTTTTTTGTTCTTCTTCAAAAAATTTTGTTGCAACTCTTGGACTCCATTTTGGAGGGTTTGTGTCTATTTCGTAGCAAATCTAAGTCAGCTCCAATACTTTTTATTTTCCTCTTGCAATATATCAATCTCTTTCCAAATGACATCAATACTTTTTGGGTCTTTAGCTTCATCAATCACCACCTATTTCTCTTAATGCAAGAGATTCTTCTATGACCAAATCTCCTTCTTTAATGTGCAAAACATCTTTGAATTTTGGTGATCTCTTAGAAGTGCACTCAACTTTGAGTCGAGTATTTTCTTGTTTCGGGTTTTTAACTCGAGCTTGAAGAGAATGAATTTAATTTTGAAGTCATATTGTGTATATTAGTGTTGGTTGCAACCCCTAAAACTTCATTTCCAAATTTTATGCTTCCTAAGATTTTGTATCAAAAATTTTAGCTTTTTCACTCAATTTTTGCACTTGAATCTCTAAACTTCTACACATCTCTCTAAGAAGCTCAAATTGTTTGAATAGATTAATATTGTTTTCACCATTCTCCATGATGATATCCCTTCTCTGTATCCCTTCTTTGTATGTTAAACTTGAGACATCTTCAAGTTTATCAACCTTAGTATACATATGCAAGCAGTAATCTTTAATTTTCTCATTCTCATGATTCAGGAAAACAAGTTCTTCAAAAATTTCTCTAATTTTATCCTCCACGAGTTGGAAACTTTACATGTTTACTAACATTTGTTTTGGTTGTGGGCCAATGACCATCTCAAGAAGCCTTGAAACATAAATTTCAATATTTTTTGCTTCCTTGAGGTTGGAATTCAAGTTTTGAAGAATATTCCTCTCCACTTGTAGTTGAAGGGATTTATGTGTGTGTCCTTGGAGTTTTTCTTTCATTTATTCATTTTCTGATTCCAAACGAATTTTCTTTTTGTGTGTATCCTCTAAGCATCCCACCATTATTTGATGCTTCTCTGCAATTCATCTTTCATTGTCTAGTTCTTCCTTTCCAGTTTAATAATAATGTGTTGAACCACATAAATATCTTCCTACAACTTTTGAACCTCATGAGCTCGATTCTTTTCTTCCATGAATGGTTCTACATTTGTTTAATAAATTTTCTTCAAAGCATCTTCAAACCACTTGAGAAGATTATCCTTAATTTTATGAATTTCACTTCTTAAAATATTCATTTAATCCAAAACTTGCTCCTTCAACAAGTATACTTCTTTTTTCATAGGGGCTATTAGACCAAATATTGTTGTAGCTTTAGCTTTAGCTACTTGCAACTTTTGAACCTCATGAGCTTGATTCTCTGCTTCCATAAATGTTTTATGTTTGTCTCTTGGATTTTCTTCAAAGCATCTCCAAACCACTTGAGAATATTATCCTTAATTTTTTGAATGTCACTTATTAAAATATTCATTTGATCCGAATCTATCTCCTTCAACAAGTATACATCCTTTTTCACAGGGTCTATTAGGCCAAATATTGTTTCAACTTTAGCTCCTCCATTTTTCTTCATTGTTTCAAAATAGAAAATGATTCTCTTAAGTTCTCTTATTTGTGCAACTCTAACCATTGTCTCCATTTGTTGTTTCTCCTTCTCATGCTCATAGGAGAGAAACTCTTCTTGAAGCTCCCATGTTCTTGTTTCAAGAAATTTTCTTGCTTCATACATATTTTGATTTCCATATTTAAATAGTGCATTCACTATCTCTAGAGATTGCAAGGCTCCATATAACTTCTCAATTTCTAATTCTAGCAATGTGGCCTATTCAACCTACTTTTGCAATTATCTTCTTGTATTCTCTCCTCCCTCTTGCAACTTCTTAAATTCCTCTCATAATTTTTTTCCTATGCAGAGGTAGAAGACAATTTTTTGCTTAGAAAATTTCTCTCCCTTTGCAAGCCATGAAATTCATCTTTCATTGTTGGCCTATCACTAACTGCTGCTAATATTTCAGCTCTGGTACCAATAATCTCATCCGTCAATAATGGCACTTGCATCTGAAGTCCATTCACTGTCATTTTACCCATTGCATGTTCTTGTTTGACACTCTCTAACTCTCTTACCAACATCATATATACTTCCTCACCTACTTGTAGTTGTTGCTTGAGTTTGTCAAGTATATTATCCTTCTCTTTTATTATATCAATACTAGTTTGAATTTGAACATCCATTTGCTGACACTTTTCATGAACAACAGTTGATTCATCCTACAATGCATTAGCATGTTTTTTCTCCTCAATGATTCTTTCTATCAACTCCTGATATTATGACACCTCAACGTGTAACATTTTCAAATTTCTAGCACTTGTTTGGATCTCATTTTTAAGTGCGTTCTTTCTTCATACAACTTGTTTAATTCTTCCATAAATTTCTCTATATGTGTGTCCCCTTGAGCAATGTTGTCCTATAGTATAGTCACAAGAATAAGTTGTGTTAATGCTTCAGTCAAAAATATTTTTTTTCCTCTTCAGTAAAACACAACATTCTTTGTAGCTCATCATTTGGAATTTTCAAAGAATTGTAATCCTCTAAAGTTCTATTATCTCATTTTGCAAAATCATATGAGCATATTAAGAACTTGCGAAATAATTTTTCATATGCTTAATTTATTATTTTAGGTTTACTTCTCTCTCTTCACTGGCTTGTAGTTCTACTCCCATCCCTTGAGAAACCCCTTATAGAATGGGGATCTCCTTTTGCATATTTTCTAAGTTCCGAGATCTAATTGTAACCTATACATTGAGGGATGCTTTTTTATGAGTAAAAAACAAACATTTACATCTTCAATTTTTTTAGGTGTGTACTAGCTTTCAATGGAACAATGGAAAGACATTTTTTAACTTCTTCAACATGTAAAAGTTTTGTTTGAAGGTCTTTACATTCTCAAAAATAATATTGAGTAGTTGCATGATTTCAACATTTGTGATTTTTTATTGCCCCCTACAATACCATGTAAAACAAGTATGTTTTGAAGCTTTTCCATCTGTACTTTCAGTTCCTTTTTAAATATTGTTTCAGAGGAAATATTATTCAACAATTATTTTTTTTTAGAGGTGAATTATACTTTCTAATTCTGACACCTTTTCTTCCATGATTTTATACTCTCTGATACATTTTCTCACATTCAACTAACAATGCAATGTTTTTGTTTTCCATTTGACATAGTATGGCACACAACTCTCCTATCTCAAGCTGACTGTTTTTTCATTTTTTTGTCTCTTTTTGTAGTTTGGTCTTTAGATCATTTCCTTATGCTCATAACAAGAAAACCTCCTCGTATAAATTGCTTATTTGAGTACTCCATATTGTAAGTTCATGTTCATTTTTTTCTTTCACACTTTGAAAATAGCATAGGTGTTCACTGAGGTGTTCCACATGTCCATGCAAATTTGTCAACTCATTTCTTAGCTTCATGTTTTCTCTTTCAAGTTGAGAAACCATTTTCTAGAAATTGTGAAAGTTTGCTTCAAGAATGTTTATATACTTAGTGCAGTGTTAATTCTCAACTATTAGTGTATGCTTCTCTTCCTGCAGATCCTGGGCAAGTAATTGTTAGCTCTTCAATTCATCTCCAAGCCTTTGTACCTCTATTGTATGAGATGACAAAGACATTTTCTAGATATGTCTTTCTATCTCTAATCTCCTCCTCTAATTTTTCAACAATGTTTTCATTTCTAACTTTTCCTCCTCATAGTTTTAGCAAAGTTCCCTCAATTTTGTATTGTCATCTTGCAAAATAACAAACACAACTAAAGATTATATGGGTCTAGTCGAATAGTTTCAATTTTCCTTGTGAATTATATGGAATCTTTCTGTCTAGGTCATTCCTTTCCTCTTTCGATCAATAAATTTATTTCTACAGAGCATTTCTCTAGTATAGACAAAGTGCCACTAAATCCAATAAATTTAACTTGCTTCAATTTAGAGACTTCCTTTTCTAGAGTTTTAATAAACATTGATCCAAAAGAGATTTACTACACCAGAACATCATTCCTGTTTTAGAATTAGAAAATCTTTTCCTCTAGAAGCCTTATTTCTCTATTAGCATCCTTCTACCTCTTAGTTCCCACTTGTATCTATGTTGTTAGTTATTTTTATTTTTCTTGTGACTGACTCAATGCAAGCTAGAATCTTGTCAGAGATACATCAATCCTCCTATTCTGGGTAGTCTCTTCTTGAAGTCTTATTTTAATATTTTATTCCGCATTACGTGTAGAAGTTAGTTCTTCCATGAGCAAGCTCATATCCTTGAATAAATGCTTCATCTCTTGTTCAAGGGAATTATTTTCCATTTCAAATTCATGTGCTTTATCTTCTGTAACTTTCAAGTGTAGAGCTCCAGTTGATAACTCATCTTTTAGAGTTTTCTTTTCTTCTTCTGCATCCTTCAGCATCTCAATTCCCACTTGTATCTTAGATGTCATAACTTTCTGTTTTTTTTGTGATTGATTCAATGCATATTGGATGCTTTTCATAGCTACATCAAAATTTTTGTTAGCATCCTTCAGCTTCTCAATTCCTTCTTGTATCTCTACTACCAGAACTTCCTCTTGTTCCTATGATTAACTCAAGGTCTATTGGAAGCTTCTCAGAGCTATACAAATCCTCTTATTCCAGGTTTTCTCTTCTTGTAGTGTAATTCTAAGACGTTTTTCCTCATTATATGTAGAAGTTAGTTCTTCTATTAGTAATTTCATCTTCTTGATTAAATGTTCCTTCTCCTATTCAAGGGCATTCTTGTCCCTTTCTAAGTGGTGTGCTTTCTCTTCTACAACTTTCAAATGTAAAGCTCTAGATGATAACTCATATTTAAGCTTTGTTATTTTTCTCTTGTGCAAGAGCTAGTCTTGAAAATTTGTGGCCCTATTTTCAGAAGTATGATAAATATTGACAACATCTTTATACTGAAGAATTATTGCCTCCTTTTATGCATGTGACTTTGAAAGATCTCTTTCATTTTCTTCTTCTCCTTTTCCCAAGTGCTGAGTCCTTATACCAACTTGACCATCTTGCATACTTATTGGTTGATCATATTAAGGTTTATATTTTGGGCTCAGATCTTCATATTCGATTCCTTTTCCAAGGCTCCCCTCCAACTTCTGCAATTCTTCTTCCAATTTTTTTTTTTTTTTTTCAAGTTTTTGATGCTCCTCTAGTTCAACTTGTAATTTCGGTGTCATTACATGTCCTTCTTGATCAAGTTATTCATTATTCTTCTTTAGGGAGAATACTTTCTCCCTCAACTCACTAATTTGTTCAGCTTGAGATGATGACTTTTCTTTCATCTTCTGAATTTCTTCTTGTACACAATTCAACTCCTCTTGCAACTGTGATGCATTTTTCTCAGTGGTTTTATATTCTGTAATTATTTTATGCACATAATTTGAACTCTGCAATTTTGTAGCTTACCATCCATCCTCTACCTCTTCAAAAGATTGTGAAACCCTATCACACATCTAGCTTTGTGATTTATTTTGTCATTCTTAAGTGTTTTTTTATAATTTCATCAACATCAAGAGGACTCAATCTATTATGCTATTGAATTTGGTTTTGAAATTCCTCTGACATGGTATAATGCACTTGGCATAGTTCCTCATATATGTGGTTACATCATTTTGCTAAAGTTTGATATTCTTTATAAAACTCTTTGACCAAATGTACAAGCTCTAGTAACTTTTTGTAGAGAATATTTACATGCTTGGCAAATGAATCTGTGTCCTATTTCATCAACATCAACGTGGCTTAGATCTTAATATCCATATATATCAAGTTTTCTTGAAGCCATTTTAATTTTGTAGGGCTCACATAGGTATCCCACCACTAAGAGTAAGGACGATGAAATATTAATTACAACATAGCTGGTTTTATCAGGCCATGGTATACAATATGTTGAGGTTGTAAAATTGCTTTTCGATGAGGATACTTCAGTTGAACCCCTTTTTGGGATAATAAAAGCACCAGACCTTGATGCTTCATGACTTCTAAAACCTGTACTTATTGTAGCTTCCACAAGTTGTTGCAATATTCCACTCATTTAGAAAACAAAAGGCACCTTAAGGAGACATAGCTAAATCCATTGATTCTTCATCCACCATTGTGAATTTACAAGTATATGACAGTAATGCTCGCATGTAAGAAAGATGACTCAATATTTCCAAATGCTCTAGGTATTCTCTTTTAGATAAACTTTCTCAACTACTACATGCACATTTCATATGCGCTAAACCTCTTCTCAAATGCATTATCACTATCATTTGATGAGTTCCTCTCTTGTCTTCTCTAGGATTTCCTCACATACAAAACCCTCTATTTGAGTTCTCAACCTAAACTTAGATTCTTACTTTGCCTACAATAGAGTTTCTTCCCTCAATTCTCTTAAATCTTCCACAAGATTCACCTTTTTCATAAGACAGATTCATTCTAAATTACCATTGATTCTGATACACATACACACACTAGAGCTTATTAGTTACATGTATCTAGAGACAATATCAAATATGACGAAATTCTACACATACACATTCTGCTAAATACTTGTTTGAATTTATGAACATGCCTGAATTCATGTGTTTGAAATATTATGTTTAAAGCTAACTTGAGAAACACATCTAAATTTTATGTTTAATTTTTTTTTTTATGTATTATTATTGTTCATTTAAAATATGATTTTGATATTCCAAAGAAGGTGGTAGCTAAAAAGTCCATGTATGTGGATATGCTAGAACTCGCAATGACAGAGTTATAATGAATTTCTAGTTTTTACATCCCTACCATAGGAATGGTGGGTTAACCTTATCCTTACTTTCCAAGTAGGGGAATGATGTTGAGTTGTGATATTCTCAACTATTGATGTATTATTATACTGACATAACTAGGCTCTAGTCATTCGAGAGCAGCAAATTTACTGATTGTTACCCCCAGTGGTATCAAAGATATAAAAGACACCTTCGTGATTAAGATATTCAAATTGAAAACTTACGAGAATTCAGATAGAGGAACTTGCTTGAATTGAGTCCTAGTTGAGTGATTGAATTCCTACCCGTATTGATGCTAGATAAAATTCTTTACTTAGATGCTTTCATGCAATCAGTGTTGATTACTGAATGTTGCGTACTTAATTAGTTGGTGGACACTAATTCCTAAATCAATTTGAGGTAAATTGGAAGGTTTTTGCTGCTTTATTGGTTATCATTTTACTGAAGTTAAATTTTGTATCTTTTCATTAGTGGACATTTAATTTTGTAGGTATTTCTAAAATTTTTGAGGGAAATAAATTTATTTGGAGTATCAAATGACTTATTAAGAAATCTAGTCTAATGTTCTAGACCTATTGTCAATCATTGTTTAGAGACAACTACAATATTATTCAAAGTATTTTTTGTGATTTCTGGACTTGTTTCAACATGAATTACAATATCCTATTTCAATATGTAACTACTGGGTCTTTTAGGCTCTTTAAGCTAATGTGGGCCAATTAGCATCATGAGATCTTGTGTAGGAAATGAAATGATTACATTCTACAACTGTCCTTGTTAATCCTCACTTATTCAATGTTTGTGCTTTATAACAATGATCATTTAAGGTTTTTGTAGCTGATATCGAGAAAGAGGAAAACTCTTATTTTCAATAGACATATATTGGACATTTGACAATTGATGATGTAATGCAAAATATTTCACATTTCAAGTAGTAATCTAATTAAAGGTATCTTTCTTTCTAACTAGTAAGTTAATCGAATAATGTTCTCAGTTATAAAATTACTTGCTAAATAATTTCTCTAGACATTCAAGGCTTTCTAGTTTGAGCTATTTCTATTTGATATCTTTCTAACATTGACTGCCACATCCTTGATAATTCAATAAATATGCAGATTGTACTTGCGCTATATTTTTATTATGTCATTGGCACTTAGAAAAGGAAGGTCTCAGAAAAAATATCACTGGATTTCAATAATATTACCTTAATTTATTATCCTTTCCAAGTTTAACTGTTGAAAACAAGTCCATTTCTAGTTTTATTAGTTCTCTCGTCATGAATATTGTTTCTCTCTTCATTTCCTACTTACAAGTTTTATCTCCTAGAATTGTCTTGTATCTAGTTGATTTATAGCCTATTTGAACATGTGTATATACTTAAAGTCTACTATTGTGGTTAGCTTGGTTATTTTGAAAAGGAAAAATAAATCCTTGCTTGCATGATACAAAAAGCCTATTCGATGAATATTGTTTTTTCCCAAGGTATCCAAAGAAACAATTGAAGATTATTGTGATTCTCTTTGGTAATGTTTCTTTGTTAAGCATTTTCATACGTCAATTTATAGCTTTAGAAGTTGTGTTTTATATAAATATTGTGCATAAATATTAGTTATTTTATTTCCTTATCTTTTGAATAAAATGCTTTAGTTTATATTAATATGTACAATAAACATTACATGCATTTTATACCAAAAAGGGTCATACAAATATCCACTGCATGCATAGAGATGATAATGAGACTGAACATGATATCAAGAATGAAGCCACTCAGTGCCAAGAAGTAAATATGTCTAAGGATGCACAAGCTAACATGTCAAAGGACATAAAATGGAATCATCACATTATTTGAATATCAACCATTTATTCAAATATATCTTTGTACTTCCTATGAAATATCATAAGTATATTTTATTACATGGGTCTATAACAATTGGTCTTTGAAGTTTGGATTGATAGAACTTTGTCGGAGCTCCAAAGATGAACCCTAGCTTTACCGCCTTTCTCCCTTCGACCGACGTCTGGTGTGGCCCTGCTGCGGATGGAGTCGAACGATTCAGTCACGGATTAGTAGCCTTATACCTCTCTGCGGATCCGCATGATCTCCATTCGACGATAAAAGCTCCCACTTCTCTCTTTTGACTTGTTGTGAGCTATGAGGTGGCCAACCCTCTACCCTCTGTTTCTTCAACGCACATTTACAGCCCTCTTTAGACTGCCATTGCAGCGGCTAAGAAAGTAGAAGCAAATTTCTTTACTGCTTCTCCTCTGGCGGTTGTACTGGGGAAGAAAACATATGCTATAGCTGGCTGTTTTCCACTATTGGCACCTCCTCCGACCCCTTAGAATCGCAGTTCTTATGCACTACTCCTTCAGAACCCCTTCAACTCCCTAGATCTGCCTAGATCGAGCATCTGGAAGCTTTTTCGCGCATAATATCTTGACAGAATCACTAACATTTGGTCTCTCATTGTGTCTACTCTTAAGCCCTTGTGGCAAGTTCAGGAATCGAAGACCACTCAAAGAACATGCCTCCTCACTTCTCAGATCTGTAGGGGAAAGAGGCACTCTTACTTCTCTCCCTTGTTCCAGATTCAAATCAGGCTCACCACAAGAAAAACTATTCTAAAATGGGTGAGCTCAACAGATCTAGTGCAGGATCTCAAGCATGCACTGGAAATCAAACTGGGGATTCCTAGTGCAGCTCAGCGGCTTCTCCACGAAGGTAAACAACTTGAGGATCTTTATCCCATTTCTTATTACATCATTAAGAGAGATGCTTCCATTATTTTATCCCTTTGTTTGAGAGGAGGAGCTGCTGGAGCATCATCCTCAGCTAAGGCATTTTCATACAAAGATGCAGTCCATGCTTAGAAGCCTTAAAAGACAGCTCCACCACTTCAGGCTCCCAAACCTTTTTTGGTGGACAAAATGGAGGAAGTCCCCTCCATTGAAATAATGCATCCAACGCTGGATGAGAAAGACCAAAAGTTTGTTGAGCATGCCATTATCTGTAGGTTCAATGGGCTTTGGCCTCGCACAACAGACCTCTATCAATGGATCCACTCTAACTGGACCAACAATTGCAAGGTTCTGCTCTACTCAAAGGGCTTCTTTATTGTAGTGTTTGCCTTCGATGAGGACTACCAAAAATCTCTAACTGCGGGTCCATGGTTTTGCGGCTCAGTAGGCTTATTCCTCACCCCCTGGTTCCCAGATTTCGATCCAGCTACAACAGTCATCACCAAACTCCCCATCTGGGTCAGACTCCCCAACCTCCCGGTGGATCTATGGCACTTTGCTGCTTTCGAAGGGATTGGTAATGCTCTAGGCTGCTTCTTAGACACAGATATCTCAAGAGGGGAAAAGGGCATCTACACCTTTGCTAGAATCTGTGCAGAAATAGACATGAGAAAAGGTCTCCCTAACCAGATCAATCTCAAAATTGGAGACTTTCATTGGACTCAAGCCCTGGATTACAAGAACACAACCTTTCGCTGCCGAAATTGCCATCACACAGGGCACCTTCAAAGCTCTTGTCCCACGATGCCGGTCCACAAGAAGAAACCCATTCCTAAGTAGAAATCCAAGAGCTGGAAGCCTCATAACCCTCCCCTCATGGATGCTTTTGATTTCAGCATGGATGATGAGGAGGAGACTGCGGAAGATATGGAAGCAAAAATGGCACAGGATCCACCCTCGGCTAAGCCTGGGGACATGTCTATCCAGCCAATCTCACATAAAAGGATTCATGAATCCTCTCCTTCGGATTCAGACAAGGAAACTTCTCCATTTGCCCAGCTCAGCTTGCAAATCTTGCCAGAACAGCAATGCTCTCCTGAATGGGTCAAAGTCGGTAAAAAGAAAGGGAAAAAGTGTCGTTTAGTTGATTCTATCCATGTTGGGTAGAATCTCTGCACTGCTCTTTCTTCTTTGCTCCTCTTGTTTTTACTTGATCATCTCTCTTCTCTTCTTTCTCTTCTAGGGGCCGAGGTGGATAGGTTATCCTTTCCGGCTGCCCTTGTTCTTGCTCTCTTGACTGTAATGTCTTATTATACTATATTTCCCCTTAATAGAATTAGCTTTTACTGAGAAAAAAGAATAGTTAACTGTTGGGAA
Organism: Pinus taeda; assembly: GCA_000404065.3. Taxonomy (NCBI): domain Eukaryota; kingdom Viridiplantae; phylum Streptophyta; class Pinopsida; order Pinales; family Pinaceae; genus Pinus; species Pinus taeda. Next base: position 360,511 of record APFE030909443.1, on the reverse strand, counting down.
AAAAAAATAAAAATTGGTCTTTGAACATTTTATGAGTCTTATTTCTCTACTATTTTTAGATGAAGGAATAATTCAAAGAACTCAACTCTATTGTTTGTACATCTCCAACAACATATTTTAAAAGGATAGTAGCCCCTACCCCACACATATCTGGGGTTCCTTGACAATCCCCATCAAATAATTCTCAAGCCTTCTCATAATCAATGTTTGGATCTTGGTGCCTTTTCTGGTAATGGCCTTCAAATTCATTCAAATAGTGTATTGTTCATTCACATGTAAAATGATTTTTTAATCTAGCTTCTTGAACAACTTTTATACTTTTGTGCAACCTAATTCTTGTGAAATTATGATTGAATGAGGATTTTTTGAAATTACAATATTTTAAGCATAACCCTGACTACCACAACCTTGAATACGACAAAAAATTTCATATTCATTCAGAAGGTTGTGGCCTTGACAAAATTACTATTACCTGTGGTCATGATGAGTACATGTAATTTATAAGTATAACTGTTTTATTTTTATTCTTTTTTATAATTGTATTTTTATGTGGGTAGGAAAACTTGAAAATAATTTCAGTAGAAATGGTAATGAAAGTATTCACAAAAGTGTTCACTAGTAAATGATTTATTTCCTTTTACCCAAGCCCACATGGATCTCACAATTGTTTCTTGTTATGGGATTCTAGAGGTCAACCTACTCATTGTGTGCATACAATTCCTCCTCATAGAGAGCATATGTCCAAAAATATTTATTCTATTTATTACAACACAATTTCAAGATCTCACACTTTCACTCACTTCACTCATTGAAGCCCTACGAAAACAATCTAGGGCATCTACTTCAAAGTTGTATCTTAACACCCCCATTAATTTACCAGAATATGGTGGTTAGATGCAATGTGATGTCCTAGATGCTTGGATTCATAGCTTGCATGCCTAACCAAACAATTGTACCGATATGTTTGAAGAGCATAGGATGCAAATCACTAAGTACCAATTAGATGGTTTAGCATTGGCCTAGTGGAAATTCTACATTGAATCTCTAAGTACTTCACTAAATTGTACACATCAGAGGCAAGAACTCCACTTTTGTCTGTATTTCCGCCTAGGATGTATTTTGTTGGGCCCTGGGTAGGTGTTTTTACCTCCTAGAATAGCTATATAATATTTTGGGACATTGTCTATACCACTAGCATGATCCTACTTAGGTTGTTAAAAAAATTATTGAAGGCTTCACCTAATTATGAACTTAGCCTAAAATCTGTGATCTTTAAGAGGTGCATATCATGAAATTTTATTCTGCATTATCACTATTTTTTAGAAATGTGATGGATTTGTTTGAGAATACCACTCTTGAACAAGCATTTCTTTGTGCCCTATATTTTGAAAGAGATTTGATATATGTTATCATTCCCTACAATCTCATAGCTCTCACCTGCATCCCACATCAACTCCACCCTCTCCATCCTAAACTCGACCGCTTAGTGGATTGTCCTCTCCGTCTCATCCCATCTATTTATCTTGCTATTATAGGACACACACCCATTCTACTGCTGAGTGTAGAGCTCTCCAACACCAATGCATTGTGAAAATAATCTTTACTGATAAGTAGCCTAGTCTTATTGTAGAATTCCTTGACTCTCCTCCACAACATGTTGTGCCAGAGGAAACTTTGCGAGTCAACCTGACTTCTGTAGATCTATCACTACTTCTCATGGCTAGGAATCCATCCTAGCCCATTAATGACACCTTCTTTTTGCATAAATGTTAGGTTAAAGATCAATTGGCTACCCTCATTATTTATAATATAGGGCAAAATAATCTCATATTCCCATGATTTCATGAAATTCCTATAGCTACCCACTACTCCACAACCATTCTCTTACCATCTGCATTGGATCCAGAAAGACTTCCCTCATGCTAGTTAATGAGTGATAGGTTATTACTTTTCCATTATTTCTTTCTATAACATCAAAACAATGTAAACTTTGAAATGAGAACTGATATGATTACCCATATTTTTGAGGTAGTAAAAAATCATCCTATTTTGAAAAACATTGATTCAAAATACATTTATTTATTTTATTATTATTATTATTTTAAGAGCATGTTTTTGACACTTTAAATTTTCTAATGTATCAAATACAAATATTTGGTTTTTAAATGTTAGTGATTTTCATGCTGATTTTGAAATGTGTTGACGCAACATCGACCCCTTTTTCAGAGGGCTTATTTTTGACACTTTATATTTTCTAGTAGTAAGTGTCGCTATTTTTTTTAAATGTTACATTTTTTGACACTTA
>APFE030909443.1:327796-357379 GCA_000404065.3 Pinus taeda | reverse complement strand
TCATTGTTTTTAGGTTTTTTTTTTTTTTTTAATTTATGTTTTTATTATTCTTTTGAAATTTTAATGTTTTTCGGAATCATGAAAAAATATTTTATGCCATTATTGCAAAATGTTGAAAATTTAGCCTAAAAAAAAACCGATGTTATTTCAACGTCAATACTTTTCGTTTTCATGGTGTTTTTTGCACAAATTTTGCACAAAAAATTGGTTTTCACTGCTATTTTTAAAACATGTTAAAAATTTACCCTTGAGAAAAAAAAGTTTTATTCCAGCATCAACGCTTTCCAATTTCGACTTGATTTTTCATGTTTTTGAGAGATTTTTAAGCTAAAGTTTTTGTTTTGAATTTATAGTTTCGCTTTCAAAGTTTACATTCTTTCAACCATTGTGATGTCTCTCTAGATTGTTTGGAATTATTATTGGACATTCCCTAACATCATGAATGGCAAGCCTTGTATGGTGTTGGGTGAAACACTGAAATCACCTGCCCTTTTTCTCATTCTAGTTATTTTTGGGAATGATGTTGTCCTTCACCAACCTTAGACCAATGTTTTCCTTATGCATTATCCTCCCTATTAAATATGAAGATAATACACATTCCTCTCCAACACACCCCACACTAGGGTCTTGTTGTCTCACACTTCCTCTCTGCCCTGTCTCTCCATTTCCACCATCATGTCTGCACCCCCTCATCAACTTATGTAACTAGCCTCTTCCCATTATGGTCAATCATCACCTTGCATTGCTTCCTAGGTCTCATCTCTCTTCACCCCATTTGATCCTTATTATTCCACCTATTCCAGCAGTGGCATCCATGTGTTCAACACATCACCAAAAATTAACAAAATACCTCACAACAAACCTCAACATCAATAATCTAGCCGGACTTATTTCATTTTTGTCGGTTTCAATACAATGACCTCTAAGTCCATTGGAAAGGCTATAAAAATATAATGTCAAATCATATAGTAGGTGCAGACTTTGCTAGATGCTTTAAAGGGATTGCATTTCTTCAATTCAATTCAACCAACACCCAAACAATTGCACAAGTAGTTTCACTATACAACACTCTACACATATCTCCAGAATTAGCTTCAAGAATTTTCCATCCATTGCATTGTTCCATTGTCTCTTCACCACATGTCTAGGTATTCTACAGGGAGGATGCCAAGCTAGCCAAAGTTTGTCGTCCTTGAACTATTATTCTTGCCCACATTTTCTTATACAATGGTCCTTTTGTTCAACCCCACTCAACTGTTATGGATGCACATGAATATGCATAAGTATTCAGGGTACAACATAGTATTAGTGTTTTTTGCTTTGTCCTTTTTGTGAATATTTTTGTTCCAAAAAGTGGAGGAAAAAACAAGGATGCTTTTGAGTTAAACTATGAGGATCTGATGCACTGAAGATGCTCATTTCAATAGGCACACTTCTCCATAACAAAATATCTTCATGACACCATGATCATCTACATATTATCATGACACCATGATCATCTACATATTATCATGACACATTGATCATTGGTTTCTATGCTTATTAGGTATATAACATAAACACTTGAGTTATGTGCATATTTGTTTTTGGTTAAGTTTAACTTAGTCCAAATGGATCTTTTTATAAATGTTATATAAGGCACTTGCGTAAGGAATGAAAGGAGGCTATTTATTCCATTTCCTATTATTTTTGGGTTTGTCTGTTGTTTCGTTACATTTTCTACATGAGGTTTTATTATTCCACAACAACAAGAGATCAATGAAACATCATCATTCAAAATTGGAGTGCATCTAATCAATATCATAGAATATGAAATGAGTTTTATCTACGATGTTTTCCTTGTAATTTTCATTATATTTTTAAGGAACATTTTGAGGGTTGAAAGTGATTGCTTCTAAATCTCTCTGAAGGTCTTGTTGTAGATGGGGATTTTGTATTTTTTGTTGTTCTATTGTTGGACTGTCAATTCCAAGAAAAACTATAAACATGTGCCCTTTGGATAGATATTGCCAAATACTTTTTGTGGTGTTAACTCAGTGATTGGTTGAATTGGTGTATGCTTCTTCAGACCATCCCAACACCACTAGACACTTTTCCATATATGTCGCTGGGAAACAAAATTGATGTGGATGGAGGAAATAGTAAAGTGATAATTATTGAAAATTACCATTACATCTCATCTTGATTTGACATTATTGCAAATAGTTATTGCTTGCAATGCATTTTAGGAGTTCTTTTTATCAATCCAAAGTTTACTTATGCAATATTACTGCAATTGTGGTACATGTTTTTCAGCTAAAAGCAATAACATGTTGTAACTAGAAGGGTATTCCCTACTTTCAAACATCAATAAACATGATTACTGCATTGATGCAACATTCTTATCCATAGCCAACTCTGCAAGTGAGAATAAACTGGAACATGAATGATAAGCTATCATGAAAATTTCCTTCTATAACTTGAATCAATGTCTTGTTTCAGGTCTATATATGTTATATGTTCTACTAAATGAGTTTAGCTACATGCATGATACAATTTTCATTGCGTTTGGTGCTTGGTTGGCATTATTTTTGTTTTTCAGCTATTTTCTAGGCCTTCCTCAGGCTCTTCCAAATCAAAGCCATCATGCATATTTTGTGGATGCTAATGAGAGTGCAGGAGCATTGCTTTTATATTGATGACCAATTTTATAGGAATATTCTTCCCATTCCCAATAGGGAATTTTTGGGCATTAATGGGTTGGTAGATTGTGTCTTGGTGAATAACACCACCAAAATCATGACAAGTGATCCAAGGTATCTCAACATTTCCTCAAGAGCTTGGTTTCTCATTCTATCCTAGTTTTTGTTCTTAGCTATTTAGTTTTATATGGAAAATGAAAACTACTAACATTAACACAAATAACTAATATTTCTCTCTGGCTCTTTGTTTTTAAAGATTACAATTTACTGTTGTAGTGATTCATGCCCAATTTTTAAGGTTGTTTTTCTTAGAAAATAAATTGTGTTTCTAACTCTAGGCACCCCTAGATATAGTAGCACATGGTTCAATTTCCTGGATGAATTTCACACTATAATCTTGGCTAAAGCTTTCCAACTGATGTATTGGGCACCTTTGGTTAGAGTTTAAAATGAGTTTCGGCCTTGCCATAGTGTGCACTCCCATTAAAGTTCCAAACGAGTTTCCAGACGACCTTCTTGGTACAACGTCTTGCTTTTTTCAAGTTCACGGTTGACGATTTATGTAATGTTATATGTTTCATTGTTGTAAATTTGTTTGTACTCATCTCTTTTAGTATTACATAATAGTTTAAATGATGAAATATACAACAGTCAGAGTTTGTTTATAAGATTTAAATTTAAAACTGGATCATGATTAAATTTCACACCAATCAACTTATTTACACTTGTGTAAGTTTCACATATTCTTTATAAGATTTTTTAAATTTATATAATCTCTATATACATCCTTGGATTATATACATATGTACATTTAAAACCTGTGTTTGATGAGTTGTCCATAGTCCAATTTCCCTTGGATCTTTTAAATTATAGGTTATTGGAAACACGAGGTTATCTATTATGTTATTTGTGCCAAACATGTTTTTTTTAATTATGTCTACATATGCAATTTCAAGGACTGTGGTAACTTAAATTATTATTTAAATGGTACTAACTCAATGAAAGAGAACCTGCCTTGTAACATGAGGATGGTGGTTCGATTCCACTATGCCCTAACATGAATTAATCAGTGATAATGTAGTTTATTTTTAATTAAATACTTTTTATATTGATTTATTTGAATAGTGAGATATTTTTCTAGATTCATTGTTTTATAGTCTCTAAAGAGACAAAAATGATATTGTATTGTTTTTAAATATATTTTTCTAGTCTTTAGAAAGATAATAGATAGGATTAAAGACACGTTATCTCTATAAAGAAAATATGCCTTTAATCCCAATTATTGTTTTTGAAGAGACAAAAATGATTTATTTCAATGTTAAGATACTTTTATGGGTTCATTGTTTTATAGTCTCTAAAAAAACAAAAATGATATTGTACTATCTTTAAATATAATTTTTTATTGTCTCTAGAAAAATAATAGGTAGGATTAAAAACACTGAGATTCTGAGATTGGAGTGACCTCTAAGATTGAGGTCCAATTTCTCTATGAATGGGGATTCCATGGTCGGGTTCCCTTTAGAAAGATAATACATAGGATTAAAAACCCTAAGATTATGAGATTGGAGTGACCTCTAATATTGAGGTTTGATTTCTCTGTGAATGGGGATTCCGTGGTTGTGGATCACTGGAGTGGTTGTAATATTAGCTGTAGAATTCCTATCGGTGATTTGCTCATTCACTGGTAGCAAACTCCACCCCTTGGGTGGGCATTGCAGGGTCAGTGGAAGTCATATGGGAGCAGTAGGTGTTGGGGGAGGTGGGTGTGGAGGAAGACTCGGTGGGCATGGCGGGGTCAACAGAAGTCATATGGGAGCTAAGTGCGGAGAAGGAATCGGTGTTGGAGAGGGCGACAATGGTTGTGGAGGAGGAGGAGGAGGAGGAGGCGACAACGAAGGTGGGTGTGGAGGAGGAGGCAATGATGGGGGAGGCACTAGCGGAGGCGGTGGGGGTTGTTGAAGGAATCCCAATATGCTCCTAGAAGGTCAAATTCCAATTCAGATGGTTATTACAACATTTATCAATAAACACTTTTCGATCTAACCATATTAGATATTTTTATAGTGCATAACTTACTGTGAGAGGTCTGTTCAATCGCCTCTATTTATAGTTAGATTTCTTGCTTCAATTTGTAGCATTTTAGGTTGAGCAAAGTATTCTCCCAACTTTGTCAGGAATGTTAAACAAAATACCAGGACCATGAGAGATCTTTGATCTATTATATGTATTTTCATTTTGGATGGATGATAAAGCTTTCACCACAGAAAAGACCACCTTGATGTGTGTTTCCTTTCAAATTAGGATTAGTTTTAGTTTTGGTTCTCATGCATATTACAAATTGAGATTTCACAGTCATGGATTTGCATATTGTAATTGTAATTATAAGAAATTTTTCCATCAGCACATAGTTATGAATTTGGGATTTTCGAGGAAGAAAACCCAATATTTTCTCTTATCTCTATTCTTTGAGGGAGGACAAGATTCTTTATTCGACACTTATAATATAATGTTATGTTCTTTAAAACTGTGTGATTACTCTATTTTTAAGATGGCTTCTCAACTTTTCTCAACCAATTCTGTTACCCAAGCCAATATTCATCTATCAATTCAGAAAGTTTACTATATTATTAATTAAACTTACTACATTTCACTAATCTATTAGATTGAAAAATTAATAAGTTTTTTGATTACTCTATTTTTAAGATGGCTTCCCAACTTTGGTCAACCAATTCTGTTAACCAGGCCAATATTCATCTATCATTTCATCATTTCAATAAGTTCACTATATTTTTAACTAGCAATTACACTAGATGTTTAAAAGGAAATGCCCTAAGGCAATAGCATATAACACTAATTAATTATTCTTTGATAGCTATTGAAATAATCACGAGGCTTATGTTGAAGTTAAAGATGCATAAATATTTTTTCTCCTAAGAATATGTTATTCTATGTTATCTTTTCTTTAGGTACTCTTATTTCCAAACTAAAGACTCTTAAGATTGTACTATAATGAACTTAGCTTTTGTACAAATCCTACTTCTATATCTATGAGGGATTTATATTTCAGTAGTTGAGATGAATTTGGTTGTTTTTGTTCTTTGTGTAAATAGTAAAAAAAATATCGAGCCGTGACTTTCATCACTTCAAGAGCAATAAAAATAAGGCTATTGAGAAAATAACTCTAGCATTGAGAGAGATTTGGTAGCAGCTACCGAAGTGGCAAACATGTCTTTCTCTCTCAAAATAATAGTTATCCATCACTCTAATTTATTATCTACAATTCACATCTCATAGAACTCTCTAGTTAGGGCTTTACTCTCTCCATTTCAAGCACTTTATGAATAATAATGTCTTTTCCCATCACCAAGTCTACCCTATTTCTTCTCAGCATAACACATTTCAATCCTTTCTTCCTTGAATTCACCTTCATGGTTATGATATCTCTTTCTCCTGTCTAGTCAAACCCTATCAACTCTACTAAATAAAATATTTGACCCACAAATCAACCACCTCTCTCGAGTGACCAATACGCCCTTTGATCGCCCCCCCATCCCTACATAGGTTTATCACACTTACTTGACACATTCATAGAAGGGTCAGAGCACTTTTGCTGGCAAGGCAAGAGGACCATTAGTGCTATTACATCACATCAAGGATTTCATTGTTCTCCACTTGGAACCATAACCCATGGCTTGAATGGGCTTTGAATCCTTGGAACTTATATGCCCCCAAGTTCCTCTAAATGGTCTAGCTCTATACATATGCTCCCAATTTCCTCTAAATGGTGTAACTCTATACCAAAACATTGAGAACACATAGATTGCATCAATTTGCTAAAAGTGAAAGAAGGCCTTTACATTGATTTTTGTGACATGAAATTTCTCATATTATCCTTCCATAATTATTGCACATGCAAGATCCTTTGATCACAAATATGAGAATCCAGTGACCTCCAATTCGGCATAAACCGAAAATGGATCCATAATAAAACTAGGTAAGCTTTTATTAATGCATCTCTAAACAAATGATAAACTAGTTCCATAAACAAACATGCAAACCTTGTGGTCTCACATCCTATATAAATCAATGGTGGAAACATACCAAATACCACAAAAATTTTCTTGTTGTATACTTATGTTGATCATATAAACATGAAAATATTTGTGTGAAAATTCATGGCAAGAGGAATTATGTGGTGAAACATTCCTTCAAATCAAGACCATATATAACATAAAATGAAGAAAAATATTGTCTTAGAAATGTAAGGGTGATCATATCAGTGGTATAGAGAAACCAAAACCCTAACAATTCTCTCTCGCTACCTCATCCCACTTCAACATTCACTTAGGACATACCAACATGATCAAATAAAAAGGAAATTCTAATTACAAAATAAAAAATATCATAAGTGCTTATTTTTAACTTCAAAATACCATGTTGAGATAAAAATGTGTGATCAAAATAATGCGTATAAGCCATGCAGAAATAGGGAAACCAAAGATTTCAGTGAAATAGATGTTATAAATTTTTTCCAACTCTAAATGTGCTTTACCAAGAATACCTTATTGCGAGTCGAGGAAGCCTATAGAAATGGTCTTCTTACATTTTTTCTTGCAGGCTTACTTTCGATAGTATTCCCCCCCCACCATGTACAATTTGCATATATCCTCTTCCATGCTTGATGTATTTGGATTCCCTTGCATTAGCTAAACAAATGATATAAATAGCCTTTAACCTATCATTTTTACTCAACTGTGGCAAACCATGTGTTGCTTCTTAGGGTAGAAGCCAAAAGTAATGATAGCCAAGCTTCCTCATTTGTTAAAAGATAACGAAGAATGGAGAGGGGACTCAAAATAGAGAGAGGCTTATTTAATTATAGACATAATTTTTCATAATTCAAAACAATTTGAGTCATTCTTGTCATTGGCCAGGTGTTGGGTTTCGTACGAAAAAAGTATTATGTCACACAAACCCCAACATTTCATCATACCAACGATTTAGCAGTGGCCTCCTAAATAGCTAAAGTTTTTTACATTTGGAACTCGACATTGCAGGATGGAAAGATTCCAAAGGGGAAAAATATAGCTTTTGATGGAGAAAAAATACCGTGGCAAACTTTAGGAATTCGTCAATCTGTTACACTGAACATTCACCATAGGATTACAAAGAGAAACATTATTGGAACAAGGTAACATTAATTAACCTCCCCTCAACTGGCATCCAATAAGGTAGATGCAGTGAAAACAGAGACACTAACACTTTCTTGTGTTTTTTGTTGCCTCCAAGTCTCAGAGTTAAATGCATTCAACAATGGCTATTATATGCAGGAAACTATGTTCCTAGCAATTGATTCCAAGGTGGACTCATGAATGTGAAGAAGAGAAACAAGACAACAAAGGATGAGAAGAGATAGTTCTTGCTGAAACAAGCATTACTCTCTCTCATACACTTTCCCTTGCAAAGATCCTATATTTTGCTCAATAGAAAGTCACATACCAAAAGCAAGACCGTAGTTTACAGTTCATCCAACTAGAAGTACATGTTAATGCACTCAGAATGAGAATGTCTATAGCCATTAGAAACAAACCTAGTACATGACTTTGAGACACCACAATGACAATTTCTATGAAAGATTTTTCAATGCACATTATCCAAATCTAGTTTCCTGTTATTGACTTTGTCCTGGTTGACAAGCTCATCGAAACTCCCTATCTTCAGAAAAATCAACATTTAGAAACTTTGCCACAAATTTCCATAACTTGTACATGTCTTCAAAATTAGATAGAAAACCAAGTGAAGCTGTCACAACCTCAACCTGAGTAGACGCCTTCATCTAGCTATCACATTGACCATTCACCATAGGATTAAAGAGAGAAACGTTATTGGAACAAGGAAACACTACATAACCTTCCCTCAAATATTGTCCAATAAGGTGGATGCAATGAAAATAGAGACATTAACACTTGCCTATGTTTTTTGTTGCCTCCAAGTATGGGAGTTAAATAGGTTCAACAATGGCTATTATATGCACGAAAATCTATTCCTAAAAACTGATTCCAAGGTGGATTGATGAATGTGAATCAGATGAATAGGACAAAAAAGGATGAGAAGAGATAGTTCTTGCTGAATCAAGCATTACTTTCTCATATAGTTTACCTTGCAATGATCATAGGTTGTCCTCAATATAAAGTCACATGCCAAAGGCATGACTACAGTTTCCAGTTCATCCAACTAGAAGTACCTGTTAATTCACTCAGAATGAGCATGTCTATAGCCATTAACAACAACCCTAGTATATGACTTTGAGACACCACAATGACAATTTCTATGAAATATGGTTCGATGAAAATTATCCAAATTTTGTTTCTTGTTATAAACTTTGTCCTTGTTGACATGTGGACTGAAACTCCACACCTTCAGGAAAATCAACATTTAGAAACTTTTCCACAAATGCCCATAACTTGTACACATCTTCAAAATTGGATAGAAAACCAAGTGAATCTATCACAACCTCAACCTCGGAAAATGCCTTTGTCTTGCTATCACACCCACCATCCACCACAAGATTACAAAGAGAAACATTATTGGAATACAAATCCTCTTTCAGATTTGTATGATTCTCTGCAAATCGAATATGATTGAGAAACCTAAAGCCAAGAGATTATTTTTATCATCCAACTTTTGTACAAGTTTTGGATTGATTAGTATGCCCTAAGAGTTAAATAATTTAAAAGCTACAATTGCACCTCAATCATACCTAATTTTTGGTCCATTTATGTGCACAAGAGGGATTCGAGATTCTAGTCCTGGAAATCGAAGCTGCAATAAGGAAGTGACAACCTAATTAATTAAGTATCTAAGCCTTAAAGTGGTTTTATTTAGGCCCATCATGTCCACATGATCAAGGTTCTTGCAAAATATCTATGGATCCCTTCTACTCCATTATTTTTCTTCTATTATCTTTCCATCATTTGCAAAATAGTCATCCTTAAAAAGTTAATTTTCAAATTATTCTTCACTTCGCTAAAAATATGCTTCCTTTTCCACATCTCCTTCTGATTATTTCTAAATGACACTCATTAGACCATGCTATAGATTCTATCTTCCCCCAAACCCAAGAGACTTGAAATCCTGTCTCCTTGTATTTTGTCCAAAAGTCTAAATTCACCCTCGGTTTCACGTCTTATGGCATTTTCCTTCATTCCACACACACTCAAGCTTCCATTTGTTGGAAATAATACTGAGGGGGGGGGGGGGGGGGTGAATCAATATTTACAATTCAATAAATCTTCATTTCACAATAAGATTTATATACACTACTTCAGTGAAGAGAACTTGCGTATGCGTGCATATGTTATTAAGGAAACCAACGTATACCCAGAGAACTTATGATTCAGTTAATTCGTCATACGATGATATTTAATCATTGCATTAGTACTTTATTAAACAATAAATATGAGAAGTAATAACATAATAAACCATCACACATAAGGAACACACATGAACACCAAGATTTAAGGTGGAAACCCAATGCGGGAGAAAAACCACATGTTGCTTTCGTCTTTGACTTCTTTTTAATATAAAGAAAATATGTTTACAATATTGTATTGGTGCAGACTCATACTAGTACACCTGCAGAAGGCTACAACCTTCTCCCATTTTCTAGCTTCTATTGGAAACGAGACACAACCCCCTAGCTCTTGTACTAGCCGATATGTTTACCGGTATGTAAGCACTGACCTACAAAAGGCTACAACGTTCTCTCTTCCTCCAGGGGCTAGGTTTCATAAATTTTCAGACTGGATACTCCCGGTACATAAGCACACAATTAATCACCACTGCAATAACTGCATCTACCAACAATCAGTTAATCTGAATAGTCAGATCACTGTCACTAGAACATTGTGCTGAACCCAAAAACCTGTATCATCAACTAGAACCAGCTGCAACCTTAGAAATCATATGTCAAACTACATACACTACTTTAATGAATCCAATATGCATGTATATGCCACTTCCTTTAACCAAACCCGTGTATACCTTCCAAATTAATGAATCATAAAAAAATCTAAATCAATTATGTACCAATCAGTAATATTCTGAAGATCTACTGTCAAATTACTAAGATCTAAACAATGAGCAACAAAGATCACCCTTCTCACTTAATCAATCAATTGATCATACTCAACCTCCTTATGCATTAAATTCTACTTTCAGATCTAAGAAGACATCATTGACAGACAACAGTAAAACAACATTGATTAGATAGATCAATCATTTCTGAATAATAGGATTTTATTTTTCATATGCTACTTTGAAGTGTTGAACTTGCATGTATATGCGCCTTCACCAAGGCAAACCAACGTATAGATCTGCAAATACTAACTTACAACTTTGCTACTATTCTAGACTTCAAACATAGCCAGATCATAACATTTAAAAAATAAAACATGTGTAAGCAATCAGATCTAGCCCAACCAATATGAGATCATACAATGATAAGTCATTTCAGGTCTCATGATCCTGATCCAAAATTTTATCCAAGGTGCAAAAAATATTTCATATCATAATCATAGCCCCGACAACATAAATTTTACTTTAGATAGAAGTATTCCTGAGAAACCCTTTCACTTGCACACTTGCCCCTTTGATCTTTTCCTCCTCATATAGTTTTTTGCCTTTCTCAATACCTCAAAACAAAACAATACTTATAACCTGTGGTATTCTTGAACAAGATTAAATAAACATTACTCCACTCAATATTGTGGGCTAATACCATGTTGTTGACCCTTGGTATACTTTAATCTTAATTTTCCTTGGTTTTCCAACCCATACGCACTTTTCCTCTTATGAAAGTGTGTGCATATGCCCTTTTTATTTTGTGAACGTGCGTGCGTACACTATTTTGACAATGTGAACCTGCATATACAACTTAAACCAACTTAAAATATCATTTTTCTTCATCTTCTTGATTCCGATTAGTAGTCTTTTGTTCCAATTTCCTGTTCTTCTATACCATTTCCTTGTTACCTCTTAATTGACCTGTTACAATGTGTGTTTCCCTTTATCAAATCTGAACTAACATGTGAGTGAGTTTCCATCAAGGACAACACTTGTATCACAATGCCAACAATCCCCCCCTTTGGACTTGATGGCAACCATATTGGTGTTTATTACTTCAAGTTGTAGAAACTGTTAGAGTTATCAAGCAACACCAAAATAATCTCCTCCTTTGATATCAAGGGAAAAGAGCGGACCAAGATATTATCCCCCTTTGAGATACACAAGCTTTCCATGTTCCCCCTGAGTACATGCAGAGTCTGTAGGGATATTTTTCAAAAGAATAACATGACTCTATAACTCAACTATGTGAGTATGACCTTCCTATCACCAATGGCTCATACATACTTCAATAACCCAACCAAGTGGGGATATACCAAATGTTCATACAGGACTGAATAATTGCAATTATTACATCATCCTTCCCATGCATAGTGGGAGTACAAATTACATCATATATCCAAAAAGAATCATTAATAGACCATGACAGAAAGAGACATATTATGACATCATAGGCCTTTACGTGACCTTTACAACAAATGATATGAATATCTGAAACCATAGTTGAAATCAACAACCATGATGCCAACAATGTATAATGTTTTTGAAGTCTAATGCTCCCCCTAAACATGTGCTACCTATGCATTGTCAACAAATCATTCATCAAGACATCTTCATAAGTCAAATAAACAACAATGAACAAAGCATATCAGTAGACTCTAACCATTAATATGAGACTGAACATTCATGTCAGAAGCTAATTTTGAGTTTGACCCACTATTTTTCTATCAGAAAAACAGATATGCTCCTACAGCCATAGAAGAATCGTGTATATATGAGATACTTCATGAAATCTACATATAGGAACCATTCCTTTGAAAACTGGATTTAACAACAGGATGATGTAGAAACTACTCCCAACTTTTTTCCAAGATATTCAAATGTTTCTCTGGGAAGCTGTTTGGTAAATATGTTAGCAACCTATGCTTTGGAGAGAACATACTCGAATTTAACCTTTTGTTCAAGCACTTGTTCTCGTAGAAAATGGTACTTAATGGGGATGTGCTTGGTCTTGGAGTGCATGACAGGATTTTTCAAAATACTAATGGCACTTCTATTATCACATAGAATGGAGATGGGTGGAGAACATGTGATTTGAATACCTTGCAATGGTTGCATCATCCAAAGTAGTTTTGTGCAACAAGATGCAACAACCACATATTTTGCTTTAGCGATAGATGGAAAGTGAACTTTATTTCTTGTTTAACCAAGACACTAACCGTGATCCCATACAGAATGAACTTCCACTAGTACTTTTTCGATCATCAACATTTCCTGCCCAATCCGCATCTGTATATGCATGAAGAGTGAGATCTATATCTTTAGGATACCATAAACCAAATACTTGAGTTCCTTGGAGATATTTGAATATTCTTTCTACAACCTAGAGATGTGATTCCTTTGGATTTTCTTTGAGCCTTCCAACAATTCCTACTGCATGCATGATATCTTCTCTAGTACCTGTTAGATAAAGTAGAATTCCAATAATAGATCTATATGTTGGTTGATTCATTGTAGGTGATTCATTCTTATAACCGAGACTACATCCTGTTACCATTGGAGTACATACTGGTTTAGAATAATCCATTTTATACTTCTTCAAAACCTGCTTGAGATATTTAGTTTGTGAAAGAAAAATACCATCTTTTGTTTGTTGTACTTGTAGACTAAGAAAATAAGTTAGTTCATCAAGTAAGGACATTTCAAATTATTGCTGCATAACTAAAGCAAATTTCTGACTCATAGATTCTTCATTGCTACCAAAGATGATATCATCAACATAAACAACAATAAGTAGCAGTTTATCATTCTCAATCTTTGTGTATAAGTTGTTGTCTGTATATCCTTTTGTGAAACCTTGTTGTTGTAGATATTTTTCAAGATGATAATTTCTGGCCCTTGAAGCTTGTTTCAGTACATATAGAGCCTTTTTGAGCTTGCATACAAGTTTTGCATCATTTCCTAGAATGAATCCTTCTGGTTG
Organism: Pinus taeda; assembly: GCA_000404065.3. Classification (NCBI taxonomy): domain Eukaryota; kingdom Viridiplantae; phylum Streptophyta; class Pinopsida; order Pinales; family Pinaceae; genus Pinus; species Pinus taeda. The sequence continues at coordinate 343,591 of APFE030909443.1, read as the reverse complement.
TTCAATATGAACTTCTTCTTCTAAATCTCCATTAAGAAATGTCAATTTTACATCCATTTGATATACTTTGAATTTTCAAAAACTTGAAAGAGCAAGAAGCATTCTTATGGCTTCAAGTATGGCAACATGTGCAAAAGTTTCTTCAATGTCTATACCTTCTTGTTGAGCATAACCTTTACAAACAAGTATTTATTTATTTCTAATAACCTCTCCATTTTCATTTAACTTATTCTTGAATATCCAATTTGTTCCTATAACATTTTTATCACGAGGTCTAGGAACTAATTCCAAGTATCATTCTTTTCAATTTGGTCAAGTTCTTCATCCATGGCCTTAACCCAACATTCATCTTTGCTAGCTTCATTAAAATTTTGTGGTTCTATGGAGGATAGTAATGCTAGATAACTGGAAGTTTCTACAAGATTTCTTCTTGTCTATACTCCATACCATTTTTCTCCTAGAATTTGAGATTTCGGATGGTTCTTTTGAACATACCTGGATGGAGTCTTTTCCCTATCATTTGTATCTTCTTTTGATGCTTCATTGGTTTCTTCCTCTATATCATTTTTATTTGATACGAGAAAGAATTCATCATCCTCCTCATTGTCATCTTCCTTTGTTGATTTCATCTATTCTATATTTCTACATGATTCATCAATTACTACATCAATGCATTAAAAAAAAAAAAAGTCTCTTATTATAACATTTGTATCCTTTACCTCTAGATGAATAACCAAGAAGAATTTCTTTGTCTACTCTGGGCTCAAACTTACCAAGTTTTACATCAGGCTTTTTAATGAAACATTTTCTTCCAAAAACTCTAAGGTGTTTTACAGTAGGAGGCTTACCATACCAAAGTTCATATGGAGTTTTATCACTATTTACTTGAACACTAGCTTTGTTGAGAATATTTATGGTAGTAAATGCATCTTCACCCTAGAAGGTGGAAGGAGTTATAGATTCATCAACCATAGATCAAGCCATTTATTGAACTGTTCTATTTATTTTTTCCACCATGCCATTTTGTTGAGGAGTTCTGGCAACAAAGAACTGTTTTTTTATTCCATGTTGTTAACAAAAATAAACAAATTCATCTGATATGAATTCTCCTCCTCGATCAGATCTGAGACATTTGATTTTTTGATCTGATTCATTTTCATATAAATCTTTGAATGCTTTAAACTTTTCAAATTCACCATATTTATGCTTTAGTAAACCAATCCAACACATTATTGAAAAATCATCAATGAATAAAATGAAGTATTCTTCTCCATGAGGTGACTTTTTCCTTGTTTGCTCACATAGATTAGTATGAATGAGTTCAAGAAGCTTACTTTCTAATCCTTCTTTCTCATTGAAATGAAATCTAGTTTTATTACCGAATTAACATGGTTTGCAAATGGTATCTTCTAGGATTCTGATATCTAGAAGATCACAAAATTCCTTGAGTCTGCATGCTTTTCTTATTTGAGAAAATCTTAGATGCCCTAATCTTCTATGCCATAACCATTTCTCTTCTGTTTTTCCAAGATAGCATTGGTCTTGACCTCCTTTTAGTATATAGAGATTGTTTGGAGTTCTTGTACATTTGATTACTGTCTGTCCTATATCAAGGTCATGAACCACACAACTGTTTGATTGAAACACAACGTCATTTCCTTGATCACACATTTGAATGACACTCAACAAGTTATGCTTTAAACCATAAACATACATAACATTTCTAGCTTTAACCTTTTCTTTCAAATAAACATAACCTTTACCCTTAATGACAACTGGTGTGTCATTTACAAAAGAGACATTCTTTTCTTTTTCTAAAGCATTTTATGAAAGGAGTTTATCTTTATCACCTGTCATGTGTTTAGAGCATCCAATATCAATGTACCACATATTTTCTTGTCCTTCTGTAAATAGAGCTATGCCACATCTTTCTGATTGAAATTCCTTCTTTCTCCATACCTTGGAATTTGGAAATGTTTGCTCCTTTTGAATTGTTAGCCAAAATTTTCTCCTACATTCAGATTCTTCATGACCAAAGTTATTTTAAAATGAACATTCAATTTCATCTTCAAGAGGAGAAAAGTTATTATAATAACCTTTCTTGATTCCTCTCACGCTCCTTTGTTTTTGTGCTTCTCTAATCATGATAGTTTTGTATGCAACACATTCAGGAGCCTTATGACCAAAGTTATGGCATGAAAAACATTGTCCATTAAAGACGTTTTTGTGATCATAAGATATTTTGGTGTTGTTTACCTTTTGGTTGATGCTTCTATTGATACTCACCCTTGGAGTAAAATGAACATGATTTATGAGAGGAGTACTTTTAGGCCTTTGTTGAAGATTGATGCATTGTTCACTAGGCTTTTCTACATCAAGATAACTTTTGGTGACAACTGATGAATTTTGTGATTAGTATGTTTCTCCAATATATACAACATTGATATTTATAAGAGGGGAACGATGAACCTTGATGATTTCATCTAAAGTTTCTGATCCTTTAGAAAATCTAAGATTAATAGATTTTGTCTTCTCAAGTTCTTTTCTTAGACCCACTACTTCACATTCTAACTTTTCATTGTGATTTTATCTTTCAGTGAGTTGATATGTCAAAGTGTCTATGCCCATATTATTTTCTTCTGAAAAGATTTTAAGTTGAGTGATTTCTTCAATAAAATCTTCCCCTTTTAAAGCATCCATAAAATCATCATTGTCATAAGCAATGAGTAGTTCAAATTCTTGTACAAATTCATCTTCATTACTATTAGACATGCCATCACTATCTTCATGAGTTAAATATTTTTTTCTATCGATAAACTATTTTCTATTACCCTTTGCATAATTCTTTACCTTTTCATGATTATCTTTATGAGGACATTTAGCATCATAATGGCCAACTCTACCACAAGAAAAACATTTGAATGGTAGCTTACGTATGAATCTTCTAGAACTTTGTTGAAGATTCTTAAAAACTTTTACCTCATCTTCCTCAAATATATATCCTGATTCATTGAGATCTTCCTTTTCTTTTCCCTTTGCTGAAGCTTTGAAAGTGACTTCTCTAATATTTGATGGACCTTCTTTCCTCATTTCAAAGACAGTTAAAATTCCATGAAGTTGAACAACAGTAATAGATTGAAGATCCCACTTTTCTTCTATGGAAGATACTTTTGACTCAAATTTAGAAGACACAAATCTAAAAATTTTCTCTACTAAAGTAGCCCCCTTTATTTCTTCACCCAGGTTCTTAATACAATTTATAATCATATCTACTTGTAAAAAATAACTAGCAATAATTTCATCACTATGCATTTTGAGAGTTTCATACTGTATTCTAAGAGTTTGGAGCTTAGCACGTTTTACTTGGGAGTCTCCTTCGTAGCTCTGAATGATTTTATCTCATATGTCGTTGGCTGTCATGAGTTGCATGACTTTGATGAATTATGATTCTGTCAAACTTCCCAATAAAGTATTGACTGCTTTGGCATTGGTTTCATATAACTTCTTATCTGATGTATCTGTAGGTATGGCTCATGGAAATTGGTATCTTGCTTCCACAATTTCCCAAACATACACTCCAAGCAAATGAAGATAGGCTCTAGTTCTTATCTTCCAACATACTAAGTTGTTTTCGTTGAATATTGGTGGTCTGATAGATCCCATGCCTTCGTGATTGTTCATCTTGAGAGATCTCCCTCCAAGCGATCAAGCTTCTTTTGAAGGACCTACTCTGATTCCAATTCTTGGAAATAATACTTGGGGGGGAGGTTAATCAATAGTTACAATTCAATAACTTTTTATTTCATAATCAGATTTATATATGTTACTTCAGTGAAATGAACTCATATGTTCACGCAACTATTATTAAGGAAACTAACATATACCCAAAGAACTTATGATTCAGTTACTTCATAATGTGTTGATCTTTAATCAGTGGATAAATACTTTATTAAATAGTAACAATGAGAAATAATAACATCATAATCCATCACACATAAGCAACGTAGATGAACACCAGGATTTAAGGTGGAAACCAAATGTGGGAGAAAAACCACCTGTTGTCGTCATCTCTGTCCTCTTTTTAATATAAAGAAAATATGTTTACAATATTTTACTGGTGCAGACTCATACCAGCATGCAGGGAACCCACCAGCAGAAGGCTACAACCTTCTCTCGTTTTCCAACTTCGATTCGAAGGGAGCTACAACCCCCTAACTCTTGTACTAGCCGATATCTTTACCAGTATATAGGTGGCAGCCTATAGAAGGCTATGACTTTCTCTCTTCCTCCAGGGACCCCGTTTCATAAATTTTCAAAGTAGATACTCCTAGTACATAAGCACACAACTAATCACCACTGCAATAACTGCATCTACCAACAATAAGTTAATCTGAACTGTCAGGTCATTGTCACCAGAAAACTATGCTAAACACAAAAACCTGTATCATCAACCAGAACAAGCTGAAACCTAAAAAATCATATGTTAGAATGCATACACCACTTCAATGAACCCAATTTGCATGTATACGCCACTTCCTTTAACCAAACCTCTGTATACCTTCAAAATTAATCAATCATAAAAACTTCTTAATCAAATATGTACCAACCAGTAATATTTTAAATATCTACTTTCAAATTACAGAGATCTAAACAGTCAGCAACAAAGATCACCCTTCTCACTTAATCAATAAATCAATTAGATTCAATATCCTTATGCATTCAATTCTACTTTCATATCTACAATGATATCATTGACAAACAATAGTAAAAAAACAACATTGATCAGATAGATTAGTCATTTCTGAATAACATGATTTTCTTTTTCATATGCTACTTTGAAGTGATGAACCTACATGTATACGTGCCTTCACCAAGGTGAACCAGCATATAGATATGAAGATACTAACTTACAACTCTGCTGCTATTCTAGACTTCAGACCTAGCCATAACATAACATTTAAAAAATAAAACATTCATAAACAATCAGATCTAGCCCAACCAATATCATATCATATAATGATAAGTCATTTCACGTCTCATGATCCTCATCCAACATTATATCCAAGGTGCACAAAATATTTCAGATAATAATCATTGCCCCTACAACATAAATTATACTTCAGATAGAAGTATTCCTGAGAAACCCTTTCACTTGCACACTTGCCCCTTTGATCCTCTCCTCCTCATATAGTTTTTGGCGTTTCTCAATACCTCAGACGAGAACAATACTTAGAACCTGTGATATTCTTGGATGAGATCAAATAACCATTACTACACTCAATATTATGGGCTAATACCATGGTATTGACCCTTGGTATTCTTTAATCTTAAATTTCCTTAATGTTCCAACTCGTACTTGCTTTCCCTCTTGTGAAAGTTCATGCATACATATATGTCCTTTTTTCTGTGAGCCCATGTGTATACACTATTTTGACAAGGTGAACCTCCATATACAACTTAAACTAACTTAAAACATCCTTTTTCTTCATCTCCTTGATTCTAATCATTGTTCCTTTGTTCCAACTTCCTATTCTTCTGTACCATTGCCCTGTTACCTCTAAATTGACCTATTACAATGTGAGTTGTCCTTTATCAAATATGAATTGACCTGTGAGTGAGTTTCCATCAAGGACAACACTTGTATCATAATGCCAACACCATTCTCAGCTTCCTTTGGTTTGTTTGAACCTGTAATCCACTTGGGACTTTCTTGTTCTACCAAACAACTCTTTCAACTTGAATTGGCATTTCTATTACTATCCTTGACTTTGAACAATGTCTGGTACAACTCCCATTTATTTTAGTTTGACCCTAGACTGATCCCTTCTCTCTTCTAGAAGGATTCTTCCTGAGTTTAAGAGACTCAAAATTATGGGATATTTGCTCCTAGGAATGATCAGTCTCTATCCATGGCCCCTTTCCAATTGAAGGAAATTTGATCTTCTTGGAAGCCATTGCTTTCGATTGAACTAATTCCTGTGAAACTGATAAGACTGTTGCATTGAATGATATGGTGTGGTGATCCTTTTTTGATCCTGAAACATGTTTCTATTCACAATAAACAGGACTCTCAAGTGTTCTAGTTGTCATTTCATTGATACATTTCCTTTTCCTGGAAAACCAATGAGGCAAGTGAGGTGAACCAAACTGGCTTTTTTTCAAATTGGTTAAATTCTATATAGCAAGTGGAATCTGACCCAAAGTAATTACAAAAGGAATGGTTTGTCTCATCTTCACTAAAAATAGAACTCCTCATAATTTATCCAACATAAATGCTCTCAACCTCTCCAAAGATGGTACTATCTCCATCTCTGTCTAAAATTTTGTCATGGTCCATTTCACTCTCAAATTCTTATCTTACATATGAGAGAAAAAATGCAACAGAGAAGGTTGGTAATTGAGATCCTCCCATAATATGAGGGACATATCATCACTTTCATCAAATAATTTTTTTTACACACTGTTTATACTACAATAAAATCATCAACTCTGAAATTGCTCAACCATCCTTGAAAGGAAATTTATTGTGCCCACTAATATCCATCTGCTTTGTTATATCCAATTGAAATACAATTCAAAAGATTAAATCGAATGAAATACAAAAGAAAAGTCATATTCATTCAAATTAGTTATAAAATAAAAACAAACTACTTCTTCTTTTTTTACTTCAGTCATCTAAATTCTATGCTTCTGGTTTCAAAACAAAGATGGAGTAGAGGTTTGGGGGATGTAGTTTCTTATCCATGACTTCATTCTCTTCCTTAAATACCTCCCCAAGTACAAAATAGACATATAGTCATAAATATAAAATAGGATATATCTCCGGAGTGGATTACCTTTGTTTATAACATGTATTACATTGTGGAACCACACAAACATTTGATTTTTCTCACAAATAAATCTCTGAAAATTGTGAGTTTCAAAGGCAAATAGGAAGAGTGTGGTTGCAACCTGTTCGATGGTCAAGATAGGGAAATATTCCATCCAAGTAAGAACTTATATATCTTTGTACTTCATGGATTTCAATGATGAAATACAAATGAAAGGATCCCCACTTCCTGATCTCTAGAACCGGACAATAATTTCATGACCTCCTATTCCAAGTAAATGCCCAGCTCTTGCTAGACAGAGGCAAAGGTCAATCCCTCGGTTGCAACAAACTTCCCCTTGATTTGGCTAAAAAGCATTGCCCGAGTTTACAATGGAGGATGTTGAGAGCAGGCATTGAAGTAGGTATGATGGATGATTACGCAAATAAAGAAAATGGAGTACACACATGTGAGGCAGGTGGTTACAACTAAACATTTAACGGTTGAACATATGGTTAAGAGGCATAAGTCAAAAAAATATTTGAAAGTTCAATCAGTGGGATCCTATAGTGTAAAATGTTTCAATCATCTAACAATTGATCATATGGTGCACATTGTGCCAAAGTGACAGGCAGGGGAGTTCTTCCCAGAGGAAACACCTTACGACGTAATTAAACTCATTGTGTTTCTTTCACTAATTTATTAAATTGACAATTAATAAGAAACTTGGTTTAGATAGTCTAGTCATCCGTTCCATCATATCCATGAATGCAAAAACAATATCTACCATAAATCAAATTCCCTATATTTAGGGGCATTTAATTATTAGTTTTTTTTTTCACCATTCACACAAAAAGGCACAAATAAAATGTATTAAAACAATTAGCCAATTAAATGCTTATGTGGTTATAAGAGTGGTCAATGTTTATAGAAAATATGTATAAATGTGATATGGTTCACTTACTTGGTCAAGTTTATTTTTTCTTCCAAAACTATATTAACGAAATTGGGAAAAATATTTATTTTTTATTTCTTTTAAGAAAAAAAAAAACGTATCTTATCAAAATTCACAAATCAGTTTTTTTTTAAATGTATTTTGATGGGTTAATGTAATTTTTCTCTATTTCACAGTAGTAATAAAAAAATTTGGACTTAAAAATAAAATTCCCTTAATATTTAAGGAAAAATTAACTATCATTTAATAATCTATAGTTACCATACCTAACTCATCTTTTACAAGAACTATTAAAACATCGTAAGGCTATTATTGATATTTTGTAGATTGTTTATTTAGTTTCTTACTTTTGCAATGTTATGTTTTATATTTCATCTGTGTTTATTTTATTTTGTTAATTTAAAATAATTGATCAATTTTTATTATTAATATTTTATTTTTCAATTAATTATATTATTTTTATTTTATGTTCTAATTCATTCAACATGATTCGAAAGTTAAAAAATAATTTTTCCAACACTCAAAGGAATATCACATTTTCTCTTCAAAATTAATTATATATTATATATATTATATATCCGCAAAAATCATAGCCTTTTATTAAGATACAAAAAGTTATATGTGTACATGCCTTGAGCATTCACCATCAGTCCAGCATGAAACAAAGCAGAAAATATAACCACTGGCTCTTTACACATACAACCTATAAGTCAAATAAGGTATCTCTCTAGCAATCTTTCAACACAAATAACCCCTAGAAAGATGTGAGTAGTATCCATGCTACTCTAAGAAAGTATAATATTAAAAAAAATAGGTTTGTCCATTATTAGAATGTTCAACAAATAAATAGAAAATGATATGAAAAAGCTTGTGCTTGAGATTATATATCAAAAAAGGATTGATATTGAATCCATGCTACTTTATAAAAGTATAATACTACAAAAAATTATGTTTGTCCACTATCCCATTGTTCAAAAAATAAATAGAAAATGATATGCAAAAACTTGTGCCTTAGATTATATATGAAAAAAGGACTGATATTTATAATTTTGAACTATCCTGCCTATGTTGATGCTTAGTTGACAAGAGCCCGGATCATTGTCTAGCAACCTCTTTAGAGAGTATATCTGTGTATATGCTTCGCTCCTTGTATATATGATGGAAATAAACAAAGTCAAAAGAAGTTTTTAGACATTGGGCCTCTTCTAAAATATGCAACAAAATATGATTTTGGCATCTCTGGACAAAATTGCAAAATAAATCACATTTATAGAATCCATAAAAGTTTGTATCGAATGGCATCCCATCTTTAATGCTCAACTTAAAGAGACATTTTAAAGAAAGAATTTATGCAAAATTATTAGTTCCTCTTCCCATACCAATTTTTCATTATAAGTAGTGGTGACTATTGAGGTGTATAATTAGCCCTCCACCATAGATTGCATGTTTGTTAGATTCTACATTGAAATAGGTCAATGAAATCTGGCGACTTATTTCCTCTGCTACTATCACTCTGAGGGCTAAAATTGATTCCTTGGAAGGCATGAGAAAATAAATATCTTCAATTTTGGAGGCAATGAGCATAGGGGCTTAGTGATATCTGAAAATTACTTTATTTCTAGAAATCCAAACTCCGCAACAGAAGAGGGGAGGGATGTTCCTATGCATTTTGTCTTGAGCCGAATCCCACCATGCTTTTTTGGCCTCCTCAAAATTCTAACCTTGCCAATCTAGATAGCATCCCAGACTCTGTTTGATGAGCTCCAATGTACTAAGGGAGAAGAGACAATTAAGAAACATATGACTGGTTGAGTTTTCCACCTTTTTGCACAAATTTCACCAACCAAGACCTTCTCTCCATATTTTTTGTTGGTTATCGCATGTCACAATCTTATTTCTAATTACACACCAAAGGAAAAGTCTAGCTTTGCTTAGACATACCAGCTTCCATAGTTTAGTCCACCATTCTTGTTCTATTTGAAGTTTTGCTTCTATCTGAAAATGGGATCTAAATTTAGAGGAGTAGGCCCCCAAAAGTGCATGGACCCATATGAGAATATCTTCACGGTCTGTGATTCTAATATGTGATCTTCTCAAGGCTGCTAAATACTCTTGCCAAATATCTGTAAATTCATTTTTTAATTGGAGTTGCTCTACACTCATCCATATTTGTGACCAGAAAGTGGGTCTTCTGTTATCCACAACCTGGCTCAAATAAATTATCCTCTGCACATTCAAGGCAATTATCAATTCCTGAGGAAGACTAAAATATTTTGGCCCTCCTACCTCAGGGTCAAGGTTAATTCTAAATCTTTCTCCATTTACTATGTACCAAGTTAGTCCCAATCCTACAGCATTAAAAGAGTCCACTATTGCTTTTCATATTGTTGACATGTTGGGTACCCTTTTCACAGGTTTTCTAGCCCATTCCTCCATTAAAAGAGTAAAAATATATCTCCTTGACAACACCGCGGTCCATAGGTTTCAACAAATAAAATTCTTCAACTTGATTTTGTTGATAAATATTTTTAAAACAAGGGAAGGTGTTTTAATCCCAAACCTCCCCATGATTTATGCAGTGCAATTTTGTCCCATGTGACCCATGGTAGAGTGAATTCCTCCTTATTTCTTGTCGATAGAATCCTCCCACATATTTCCCTTATGGCTTGTAGAATACATTTCATAACACAGTTGAGGGCAGTCTAATATAATGGAATCGCTTCAATCAATGCCTCAATAAGAACCAATATTCATGCATTTGACAACCACTTATAGCTCAAATGCCTAATTTGTTTCTCCACTTTTTCCACAAGCCACCTCCACTGAGTCTTTCTATAAGTATTTTCTTTCAGATAAAATCCTAAATATTTAAAGCTTTTCTTGATAGGATTTGCCTCAAATGCTAGATACGATTGTGCTCTTTGATTTTCCTCCTAAGTTAAGCCTTCATATGCTAGGGATGATTTCATTTCATTAAGAGTCATCCCTGTTTCTTCTTGGAAGAGAATTAGTGCATCTTTTAGGTATTCTGGGTCTTGCTTGGATGCATTGTTGAAGATTAAAATGTCATCCACAAAGAGAAGATGCGTGATGAATAAATTGGAAGCAAATTCAATACCTTGAAGGTCTCCCCTCCTCTTCAATGCTAATAACACTCTGCTAAGCCTTTTAGCTTCTAGAAGGAAAATGAGATGTGATAGAGGACACTCTTTCCTTAGCCCTCTTCTAGAGTGAAAAAGGTAGAATATGAATTGTTTATAAAAACTTCAAATGATACATAGTTAATACAACCCATAACCCAATTGATAAAAGGAATTTCAAAACCTAGATGAGTCAACAATGTGCATAGGTAAATCAAACTAATTTTATCATATTCTTTAGAAAGGTCAATTTTTCCTATGATGCCTTCCATGTTTCAAGTTTTCATGTTGGTCATACCTTCCCACACTACTCCAATAGCCTCATGTATTTGGTATCCATCTAAAAAGCCAAACTATTTTATGAAAATATTCCTATAAAGGATAGGACATATGCGAACTATAATGTTCTTGGCAATGATCTTCTAAATAAAGTTGCATAAGGATACCATCTTGTATTCTTCAAAATATCGTGGATCATCAACTTTAGAGATGAGAGTCAGTAAATTTGTATTGAATGGATTGTAGATATGTCCCTTTTGTCGAGCTTCAACCACTCGAAGTAGGTCATCTCCAATTAGTTCAAAGAAACCTTAATAGAATTCCATAGTCCATTCCTCTAGACCTGCAATTTTTTCCTTCTACATGGATTTTAGAACAACTTCCAATTCCCCCTTGGTAATTAGGGTCATAAGTTTTTATTGTATTCTTCCTCTGAAAAACAAGGGAAAAATTGGGCAATTTTGATTATTTCTACAATTGTTGCTTCTTACAGAGCCCTATAAATGGTTTTGAATAAAACCTTGCATAGGGTTGTGATATCTTCAAAGTATTTCACCTTATTTCCATCCACTTTCCACATTTCCCAAATAGTATTGATTTTTTTCCTCCCTTTGGAAAAATTATGGAAGAACTTGGAAGTTTTGTCGGCACTCTTTAACCAAATTACCATGTCCTTGGACCTCCAGTGTTCCTCTTTGTCTAGTAAAATCCTTCTTTTTATTATTTCTAGGTATTTAAGGATGTCCTTTGAATCCTCTGAATCACATCCCCCTCCTTTAGGATCCCCCATTTTTTCCAGCTCATCTTCAATCATATTAATATCTTCATCATCCCGTATCTTCTTCTATTTTTTCCATAGGATTGAAGCTTGTTTTTCCTTCTTGATCTTTTCCATGAATTGATGAGAAAATGATCACATCTAATATGGATTGAAAGGGATCCATGTGTATTTTATGAGCTTGACATAACTCTCCTCGTTCATATAGGAGGAATTGAACTTGAAGGGGCTTCTTGGTTTTTAACATCCACCCCTTAATTTTAGAAAAGTTGGGTGGTGATCAGAGCCGCCACCAACTCCAATCCACTAGAAAAAAAATTGGATTATGCCTATTAGTTATTCTGGTATTAGAATTTTTCCTAATCTTTTCACCACCATGGCATTCCATGTGTGCCTATTACTCCAGGTTGGCTTGTATTTAATGAAATTTATATCAATGAGATGGCATGCTATCAACTTCCTGAAGAATAATTTTGCCAATGGATTTTCATGTGATTGGGGACCCCAAACCTCTGAGGCCCCAATGAGAAATTCATGTCCCCCCAATCACTAGGTTTTTGGTCTTCATAAAAATTTTTGCAAACAAAGAGTTCCAAAAAGTATCCCTATCTTGACAGGGAGCATATAAATTAATTACAGTTCAATCCATATTGAGCTCTACCGTGAAAATCTCCACTCCTAGAATCATATCAAAGCTCTAGAGATTTGAAATTCTGAACTTACTTAAGTTAAAACATGTTGCGATGCCACTCAATCACCCTCTTGCATCCAAGGATAAGAAGAACCACCCCATAAACATATTATTGAACACCTCACTTATAGTGTCGACAAGTCCAAGGGTTTCTTGAATCGAAATAATGTATGGGAAAGAAGAGGAAATAAGTCTTTTTAGATCTATTTTGTTATGGGTACTAGCTAGACCCCTACAGTTAAAGGAGATGGCTAACATTTGCAAACCATCATAAGGGGCTACACTATTTTAAGCACCCTATGCAAATATTTTTGTTTTCCATCAACAATGTCTAGCTGAGCCTTTAAATGTGTCTTTGAGATGTTTGATTTCCCACCACATACTTTTGTAGTACTAACTTCAGCAGAAGTCCCCTAGACCTCTCGACTAGGCTATAGACGAATCCTTAGGAAATTGAGGGTGTAAGTTATATGGCTTGATTGTTGAGGGGAGCAGAATAAGGTCCAACAAAGAAATAAAGGGTGGAAGGAGAGGTGATATATTGGTAATAATGTTGTCCATAGGTTCACAAAAGCAATGCATGGATGTGTTTACTAAAGAAAAATCCTTGGAAGGAACATTCCCCAATTCAAACAAAACTATGGAAACAAAATGTGAGAGTTGACATGAAGAAATTAGAGGACCAGTACCTCATTGGATTGGGAGATTTCCAACATTGTTGCATATGTCATTGATTGTAGTATCCTCGTCTTAATGCTCCTGCCACTCTCCCTCTTCTACTTCTATTCATTCCCCAGTAGTGTTCAAATTTATCCTTGCATCCACTTTCTCTACAATAGGACTGCCAAGTCATTCTGGTGCCCTTGGCATGTTGGGTTCCTCTTGAGAGACCCATTGCCCTCCCATCTCCGATGAGGACTAATTCTGTCTTCTTTTGTCTCTGAACTCTAATGGGAAATATACGACCATATCGTTGAGCCTGTGGCAATGTCTACAAGGAAATGGAAATTCTTCATAATCCAACTTTTGAACATGAGTGTGTCAATCAAATGAAAATTTAAGATATTGAAACAAACCTTCATATGGCTCAAGGTTTACCAAGATTGTGGCCACTCTTCTGGTTCTTGTTGCAATGAAAGACATGTTAGCCTCCAAATATTCCCCAATTTTGTCACCAATTTCCTTAAATATATCCTTTGTCCACATTTATGATGGAAGGGATAGTAATCTTACCCACATTGAGACTTCATCCAATTTCTCCCTGTTAGCATCAAACATAGGACTCCATCTTTTGAGCAAAAATAGAGATGATATTATACTACAGTTTCTTCCTATTACTCGTGAAAACATCTTCTGTAGCATGAACCACCCTCATAAATGGACTGTCATCTCTGCCTTGTGCAGCCTGGAGTTCCTCCAAGATTGTTTAAACCATTCACTAATTTCGTTCGTCGTGAAATACTTCCCTTTTATTCTCGCGACAAGGATATGTTCAGAGGCTGACATGTTTGAAAACAGGTTTGGCACCTGAATGTCATATTCTCATCATCTAAAACTTGTGTCCACTAAAGGCTTTCATGTTTTAAAAGGACAAAATTAGGTAGACCTTTGCTAATGTCTATCTCTACACATATTCTCGCAAATGTGAGTATACCTTTTGTTGTTCTATCCCTATCCATTTTTTTCCAATTTATCTATTGTATTTCTGATATCCTCTAGGACTTGAATATGCTAGAAAGGAAGAGAGAGGTTTGGTAATCTCACCCATACTGACATTGTTGTTACACCATACTTGTAGCATTAAATTCTGGGAATCATGTGGTAATTAAAAGCCTAGCTTAGCCCCAAACCACACCCCATTGTTTAGAACTCTTTCCATATCTTGTTGTGTGTCAAATTGGACAGTGAAAAACCCTTTAAAGCATAGTAAAAATCATAGTTTGGATCGAGGAAGAAAACACCCAGTGATATAGATCTTTAAGTCTTCGCCAAAAACCATTAAACTTGTATATTATTGTCTTAGTTTGGAGATCAAAAAAATACAATTTAACCTTAGGGCTTTTTACGTCCATAGTTGGTACTTTGTTCATTTGCTTGACTATGTAAGATCCTAACAGATTTTGGATTTGATAACTAGAGCAATATTCTTTCCTTTCATTGCATCCTTAATCGAGAATGGACCACTTGGATTTCTAGAATTTGCATTAAGGTTTTTAAAGCATGTAGCTCCACCTTGCAGCCGTAGATTTAATTTATGGTTGAATCCCTTGCCATACCATAATATTTTAGTTGTAGGGGATCCTGACGCACTTTTCCTTCATATAACAAAACTTGGAGCATTGATGGTATTCCAATGTCACTTTGAAAGTTTTACTTCAAGTGTTTCACTAGATTTGAGCCACGAATCCATTACAGAAACGTGTTCCCATTAATTGTTTGAAAAGGGTATAGTATTTTCCTTTTTCTATCTGTATTTTGTCTAGATATGGAGATAAAAGGTAGAGAGGAGACCAATGTAAGGGTTGATTTGGAGGCAAAAACTAAGATTTTTCCAAATGTGAAGATATAAGGTGAGGAAGAAAACTATTGAAGGGAAAATCTCCAGTGTGAATCAAATCTTGCTAAGGATTGTGCCTTTTAGAAGGCACATCACGTGTTTTTTTTCGGTCCTGTGAAGAATCCATAACAACCAAATGAAAAACCCCATGACAAAAAAAAGCCCTTTAAATTGAGATCTCATAGAGAGTACAACTAACGTGAAGATCATCTGAAACCTTCACACGTGTAGCTCAATGTGATAAATGATACAAGTTGATAAGTAGACTTGAGCATGTCCCTTGGGAGACTTTAGGATGTTCATCCTCACACTCTTCTCTAGTGTTTTGGGAGATTCTACTACCATTGCACGCCATTTTCCTTTCACCATCGCAATGTCTTCACCACCATAAAGAGGGTTATGCGCATTAGTCCTAAACCATGGCCCTCCTTCGCACGTTGCAACCATGTCATAGTCAACGGTGATGGCATATGGCGATCCACCACAATAGAAAAAAAAACCTACTGATAGTCGAGAGCTCCATTCATTCCCGTCATTTCCATCATTTGCATATATTAATAGATTTAGTTTTCGATTAATTATATTT
>APFE030909443.1:274787-316126 GCA_000404065.3 Pinus taeda | reverse complement strand
ATATATATATATATATATATATATATATATATATATCTCTTCATCTACCTCTCCTTTGTCTCTGTATATCTATATCTTCATCTTCAATAGTATTAGCTTAGTTTATTATCATTTCCAATTTTAACTGCTTGAAAACAATTCCATTTCTAGTTTTATTAGTTCTCTCATCATTAATATTGTTTCTCTATTCATTTCCCACTTACAAGTCTTGTCTCTTGGAATTGTCTTGTATATGGTTGATTTATAGCCTATTCAAACGTGTGTATCTATTTGAAAACTGCTATTGTGGTTGGCTTGGTTAATTTTATAGGGAAAAAGAAATCCTTTCTTACATGATACAAAAGCCTATTTAATGAATATTATTTTTTCCCAAGGTATCCATGGAGACAATTGAAGATTACAGTGATTCTTTTTGGTATGTTTTCTTTGTTAAGCATTTTCATACCTTAACTTTTGAACTTTTGAACTTGTGTTTTATATAAATATTGTCCATAAATATTAGTTATTTGATTTCCTTATTTTTGGAATAAAATGTTTTAGACTTTAGTTTATATTAATATGTACAATAAACATTACATGCATTTTATAACAAAAAGGATCATACAGACATCCACTGCATGCATAGAGATGACAATGAGTTCGATCACGATATCAAGAATGAAGCCACTTAGTTACGAGAAGTAAATATGTCTAAGGATGCACAAGCTAACATGTCAAAGAACATAAAATGGAATTGTCACAATATTTGAATATCAACCATTTATTCAATTATATCTCTGTACTTCCCATGCAATATCACAAGTAAATTTTATTACTGAGGTCTATTACAATTGGTCTCTGAATATTTTGTGAGTCTTGTTTCTTTGTTATTTTTAGATGAATGCATAATGCAAAGACCTCAACTCTATTATTTGTACATCTCCAACAACTTATTTGAAAAGGGTAGTATCCCCTTCCCCACACATACGTGGGGCTCCTTGACAAGCCTCATCAAAGAATTCTCAAGCCCTCTCATAATCAATGTTTGGATCTTTATGCCTTTTCTGACAGTGGCCTTCATATTCCTTCAAATAGTCTATTGTTCATTCACGGGTAAAATTATTTTTGAAGCCAACTTCTTGAACACCTTTTATACTTTTGTGTAACTAAATTCTTGTGAAATTGTGATTGAATAAGGATTTTTTGAAATTGGAATATTTAAAGTAGAACCTTGACTACCACAACCATGAATACAACAACAAATATGGAATTTATTCAGAAGGTTGTGGCCTTGAAAAAAAACTATGCCTTGGGGTCATGATGAGTACATGTACATTGTAAGTATATTATTTTGTTTTTATTCTTTTCAATAATTGTATTTTTATGTGGGTAGGAAAGCTTGAAAATAATTTCAGTAGAAATGGTAATGAAAGTATTCACAAAATTGTTCACTGGCAAGTGATTTAGTCCCTTTGACCCAAGCCCACATGGATCTCAAAATAGCCTCTTGTTATGGGATTCTAGAGGTTTGCCCTCTAACTTTGTGCATACAATTCCTCCTCGTAGAGAGCCTATGTCCAAAAATATTTATTCTATTTAGTACAACTCAATTTCAAGGTCTGGCCCTGTAACTCACTTCACTCATTGAAGCACTATGAAGATAATATAGGGAATCTACTTCAACGTTTTATCTCAATACCTCCATTACTCTACCAAAATATGGTAGCTAGATGCAAGGTGATGTCCTAGATTATTGGATTTGTAGCTTGCACACCTAATCCAAGAATTGTACAGATATGTATTAAGATCATAAGATGAAAATCACTGAGTATCAATTAGATGGTGTAGTATTGGCCTAGTGGAAATTCTACGTTGAATCTATAAATACTTCATTAAATTCCACACATCAAAGGTAAGAGATCCACTTTTGTTTGTATTTCCACCTAGGATGCGTTTTTTTGGGCCCCGGGTACGTGTTTTTACCTCCTAGAACACCTATAGAATATTTTGGGACATTAGATATACCCCGAGAAGGATCCTAATTAGATCATTCAATAATTTATTGAAGGCTTCACCTAGTTCTGGATTTAGCCTAAAATCTACAACCTCTAAGAGGTACATATCATCAAATTTTATTCTGTATTATTACTCTTTCTTAGAAATGTGATGGCTATGTTTGAGAATACCACTCTTGAACAAGAATTTCTTTATGCCCTATGTTTTGAAAAAAATTTGATATTTTCTATCGTTCCCTACAATATCATAGCTTTGAGCTGCATCCCACATCAACCACACCTTCTCCATCCTTAGCTCTACCGCTTAGTGGATTTTCCTCTCCCTCTCATCTTGATTGTTTATATTCCTATTATATGACACACACCCATTATACTACAAAGTGTAGAGATCTCCAACGTCAACGCCAAGATGTTGCTAAAATTATCTTTAAAGATAAGTAGCTTAGTCCTATTGTAGACTTCCTTGAGTCTACTCCACAACGCACTTTTCCAAAGGACACTTTGTGAGACAACCCGATTTCTGCAGATCTCTCACTACTTCTCATGGCTAGGGATCCATCCTAGCCCATTGATGACCTTCTCTTTTTGCAAAATTCCTAGGTCAAAGATCAATTGGCTACCCTTGTTCTTGATAATAGAAGCCAAAAGAACTTCATATTCACATAATTTCATCAAATTCCTATAGCTACCCACTACTTCACAATCATTCTCTTATCATCTGGATTGGATCCAGAAAGACTTCCATCATGCTGGTTCATGAGTGATAGGTTGTTACTTTTCCATTGTTTCTTTCTATGGCATCAACCATCATGATGTCTCTCCAAATTGTTTGGACTTATTATTGGAAATTCCCTAAGAGAATGAATGCCAAGACTTGTATGGTTTTGGGTGAAATACTGAAGTCACCTTCCCTTTTGCTGATTCCCCTTATCTTTGGGAGTGATTTTTTGTTTTGGGAAGCTTAAACAAATTTTTGTCCTTATGCATTATTCTCCCTATTAAATTTGAAAACAATACACAACCCTCTCCAACAAACAACACACTAGGGTCTTGTTATATCACACTTCCTCTCTGCCTTGTCTCTTCATTTCCACCACCATATATGCACCCCCTCATTAGATTATGTAGCTGGCCTCTTCCCATGATGGTCTCTCCAATCATCATCGCACATCACTTCCTGGGTATCCTCTCTCTTCACCCCATTTGATCCTTATTATTCCACCTGTTCTAGCAGGGGTATCCATGTGTTCAACACATCACCAAAAATTAAAAAAATACCTCCCAACAAACCTCAACATCAATCATCTAGCCAAACTTATTTTGTTTATGTTTATTTCAGTACACCTCTAAGTTCGTTTGAAAGGCTAGAAAAATATAACATCAAATCATGCAGTAGGTGCAAACTTTGTTACATGTTTCAGAGGGGTTTCATTTGTTCAATTCAATTTATTCAACACCCAAACAAGTGCACAAGTGGTTTCACTATACAACAATCTATACCATATCTCCAGAATTAGCTTCAAGAATTTTCCATCCATTGCATTGTTCCATTGTCTCTTCACCACATGTCCAATAATTCTATAGTGAAGATCCCAAGTTGGCCAAATTTTGTTGCCCTTGCACTATTATGCTTGCCCACATTTTCTTATATAATGGTCCTTTTTCGCAACCCCACTCAATTGTTATGGATGCACATGCCTATGCATAAGTATTCAGGGTACAACATAGTATTATTGTTTTCTTCTTTTTCCTTTTTGTGAATATTGTTCTTCCAAAATCGGGTGGTAAAAACAGGGATGCTTTTGAGTTAAACTAAGAGGCTCTGATGTGCTAAAGATGCTCATCTCAATAGGCACACTTCTCCATAACAACATCTTTCCATGGCACCATGATCATCAACATATATTCATGACACCATGATCATTGGTTCCTAGACTTATTAGATATATAACATAAACAATGGAGTTCTGTGCATATTTTTTTGGGGTCAAGTTTGGCTTAGTCCAAATGGATCTTCTTATAAATGTTATAAAAGGAACTTCCCTAAGAAATGAAAGTAGGCTATGTATTCCATTTCCTATTATTTCTGGCTTTGCCTCTTGTTTTGTTACATTTTCTACATGAGGTTTCATTATTCAACATCAGCAAGAGATTAATGAAACATCGTCATTCAAAATTGGAGTGCATCTAATGAATATCAGAGAATATAAAAAGGGTTTTATCTATGATGTTTTCCTTGAAAGTTTCATTATATTCTAAGGCACATTTTGGGGTTTGAAAGTGATTGCTTCTAAAGCTCTGTGAAGGTCTTGTTGTAGATGGGTGGTTTTGTAGAGATTTTGAATAATATGACACTTATTCACAGAGATTATCTTGATTATACACTATTTCAAAATCATGCATAATACATAACCTCCTTTACGTTGATCATCAATTTTGCAGAATTAAGAAACAATCGCATGCACACATTGAAGCATCAATCACACATATCAACACAGTATGTACCCAGGGAAAGCATAAAGCTGAAAACCCCAAACTATCTGTATATTATATAGATTGAGAACATGTAAAAATACATAGTACAATACTCCTCACAAGTACTTAGCACTCTCTCCACCTGTTACACAAAAACTAGCTTAGATCTGAATCAATCACAGGTTCAAATCTCCTCTGGTGCTTGCCTGCCTCCACTGTGCAATCCTGCATGAGAATACTGATGAATGGCTGAACCAAAATCATATTTCCCTTGTCTAACACTACGCAATCCTCATTGGCAATCTCAATCAACTGATTGTGCAAATCTCATGCACAACTATAGTCACAACTAACAGCTGTCTTGCCCTTTCACTCATCTCTAACACTTGTCTCCACTGAACTATCCATGCACTGAGTTAACTGATGTATTCCTCAGTTGATTTATGAGTTAATAATTAGTGATTTAATTAATAATTAATTCACACCACTCAACACGAGTGTATTTATCAGTTAGACTAAATACAACTAGTTCAACTAAGTCAAACTGAACACAACTCCATCAACTCCTCATTCAACTCCACATAACTCAATCATTGAAGTTCTAACTGAAGTCCATGCAATAGCTCAAGTAACCCATAAGAAAATCATATTTCCTTCTGACATTTGCATGTGCCACATCTGTATCTCGAACTGAAGTGCTCCAAGAGAATAAGATAATGTTTATAGTCCAAATATTATTAAGAGCTAATAATATTCCACTTCTCTATATTTAGACTGGCAGTCTAAAAATAGACTCCGCCCATATGTCCAAAAATAGAGGTCCATCTATTTTTAGAAACTTGACCAATCATCCACAAATAGCATCCTGCAACTCATAGACCATGATCCATATGTCTAAAAATAGACATAGTCTAAAAATAGACTTTGCACCAAAAATAGCTTGCGGGACCACTTAGTGAAGACGACCTCTTTTCACTAAGCTCCATCATCTTGTTGCATTTTCAACACACCCTCTCAACAAGATATGGATTATCTGCAACCCCTATCTTGTCTCTGTGGTATTTGAATTTGCTCTTGGTGAGCGCCTTCGTTAAGATATCAGCATCCTAATCCTCCGTAGGAATATATGAAAGTAACATGATTCTCCACTGCACACAATCTCTAATATGATGGTACCTGATGTCGATGTCTCTGTCCATTGGGCTCCTTTCCTAATCTACATTTGTGAAGACACATAGCTTCACCTCATCCTCCTGTCTATACCAATCTCTGGATTGTGGTACATCGGGTCGTGTATTGACCAGATACATAAGAGACCCCACCAACTGTCGATAAACAGTGGCATCCACTACCTTTGCTGAAGTAGCATCATCCTTCCTCCAACCTCCAGGAAGGAACTTAGTCTTCACATCCATATGATGGATGTGCCACCCCATCTACATCACTTTGTAGATCCATCTCGAACCCACCACTTATTTCCCTTCTGGTCTTGGGACAATCTCCCATGCACTGTTTTTGACAATCGAATCATACTCTTCCACCATGGCATCTACCCATGCAGGATCCTCCACAACTTCCTTGAAAGAGGATGGCTCAGTCACGACACATTTGCTCACAAGAGCCATGTATCCAGTGTACCAATCAGGTGACTATCTCTACCTGCGTAGTGCTGTAGGTGGTCCTACAACCTTCTTTGCATCTTGAGCCAGTCGCTCAGCTTTTGTAGTGCACTTTCACCCTTTGATGGTTGGCGCTGCATGAGTGGCCTCTTCCACTCCATGAACTTCATCATGTGGCTGAGCCACATCCTAAAGCTCATCCTTAGGAACTAATAGCTCCTCATTTGCATGCAAGTGTGGCTCCCTCTCAAGCAAACACTTCATGGCTTTCTCCTCTTGAAATTTGATATAGCGTCGCACAACAGTCTTGTGACTATCTGGAAAATACACATGATAGTTGTGGGGCATATCAGTGTACCCCAAAAATATCCCAACCTCTGCGGTCAGCTCCAGCTTCTTCTTGGCATCCTTCATCACATGCATGTAAACAGGAGAACCAAAAATCTCCAAATGGGAAATATCAGGCCTCTTACCAGAATAAGCCTCCTCAGGTGTACTCATGCCAAGTATCTTGTGAGGACAACGGTTCTACACATATACTGCAATATTGCATGCCTCTGCCCACAAGTGAATGGGTAGGACCTGATCATGCAACATCGCCCATGCAGCACCCACGATCGTTCTGTTCTTCCGCTCAGCAACCCCATTCTGTTGTGGGTTATGGGGAGCTATGAGCTCTCTTCGAATCCCTTCTACGCTACAGAAGTCCTTGAAATTGCCAGAGATGAATTCACCACCATTGCCACTCCTAAGAGCCTTCATCTTCTTCCCCGATTCCTTCTTGACTAGTGCTTTGAACTCATAGAACTTTGAGTATGTCTCGCTCTTCTTCTGCATGAAGAAGATCCAACACTTTCTGGAGAAATCATCAAAAAGGATCACATAGTACCTGTGCTTTGCTGTCAAAGCTACTGAGAAAGGTCCACACACGTTTGTGTGAATTCTCTCAAGGATTGTCGTGGCACGACTATCCTTCTCGTGAAAGGTGGCTTTCACAAATTTTCCCAAAGTACACCCCTTGCACTGATCTGACTATGCAAGAGTGCCTTTTGGAAGCCCAATAGAGATCTGATGCAGTATCTTCAAGGCTCCATTGTGAAGGTGGCTCAATATCCGGTGCTACAGCTTTCCATCATCCTGACTCACCACTCCTTCTACCTTGCATGCCATTGTTGAGCAGCCATCTACATACAACTAATAAAGGTTCTTGACTTGAACCCCTATCTTTTGGGTTTCTCCAGTTGTCTTACTGTGAAAGAAAGCCTTTCCCTCGCTGAAAACAACATCATATCCCTTGTCTTCTAACATCACCACAGAGATAAGATTCTTCTTCAATCCTGGAACATGCATCACTTCCTTCAATACGAAGGGTTTAGCAGACTCCCTCTCAAAGGAAATGGTACCGATACTGGTCACATTGTATCTACCATCATCGCCCATCTCAATGTGCACTCCAAGATCTTTCTCATTCAGATCAGAAAACAAATCTCGATCTCCTGTCATGTGAAAATATGCACCACTATCCAAGAACCATACCGATCCCATCACACTTGATACCAAGCATGTGATCAGTGAAAAATCCAGCTCAAACTACGAGGCTAAGGCCTCTCCCGCTGCAGATCCAGTAGCTTGCTTATTTTTCTTCTTCTGCGGACAATTTGTGGCATAGTGTCCATGCTGGTGACAGTGAAAGCACTTCACCTTGGACATGTCCTGCTTCTTGCCTTTCGCACTGGAATGAGAAACTTTCTTGTTCTTCCCCTTCTTTTCTTTGGCAACCAAAGCACAATTTTCTTCATCAGATTCCTTTGATGAAGATTCGTCCCTGGTATTCCACTTGATATCCTCTTGCACAAGATCTGACCAAAGTCTCTCCCATCCTAGCAATTTCTCCCGACCATTGATAGAGTCCTGATAGGAATGTCAAATCTTCGGAAGACCATGTAGAGACAAGCTCACGAAGTCCTCATCATCAACAGTCATCCCCACACTTCACAGCTCATCCTGGCATTGGGTGAACTTCATGAGATACTTGGGCATACTTTCACCTTTCTCACACTTTATGTTTTTGGGTTTATCCTTGAGCACCAACATCCTCTGGTCACTCTTGCTTTGCAATAGATCTATCAATGCTTTCCACATCAAGTATAGAGAAGCCTTTCCATGGAGGCTGGACACAATGTGATCCCTCACGCCCTCCAACAGAATCCTTTGACACTTTGCTGTCTTCTTTTGCCAAGCCTCAACTTGAGCAGCATCAGTAATTTTTGGGACATCCGCATCTATGAACTCCTTCAACCCATTGTCATCTAACACCACCTCCATCCTGTCTTTCCATGCAATATAGTTCGATCTAACCTCAAGGGCATACTCCAATCGCAATCCGTTGAAAGACATTTCAACTTTGACACCAAGAAAACACTACTGCAAATTCGAATTCCAATAGCTCAAAACTCAACCGCTACTGATCTAAAATTCGTGAGAACAAAGTATTTCTTGTACAAAGATCGACTGTATGGGCATTCACTGGATATCTCACCTTCCAAAAGAAGAATGAATCTAGAGGCTTCCTGGCCCTATTACAGACTCTACCTGAAGAAATAAAATGTAAACACTTTTTGAATAATAGATCCGATGATCAATCCTCGCTTTGATTTCCTGTAGAATTTTTTCTACAAATCAACCAGCTCTGATACCATGTAGAAATTTTGAATAATATGACACTTATTCATAGAGATTATCCTGATTATACACTATTTGCATAATCATACATAATACATAACCTCCTCTACGTTGATCATCAATTTTGCGGAATTAAGAAACAATCGCATGCGCACAATGAAGCATCAATCACACATATCAACACAGTATGTACCCAGGGAAAGCATAAAACTGAAAACCCCCAACTATCTATATATTATATTCATTGAGAATATGTAACAATACATAGTATAATACTCCTCACAAGTACTCAACACTATCTCCACCTGTTACACAAAAACTAGCTCAGATCTGAATCAATCACAAGTTCAAATCTCCTCCGCTGCTTGCCTACCTCCACTGCGCATTCCTGCATGAGAATACTGATGAATGGCTGAAACAAACTCATATTTCCCTTGTGTAACACTATGCAATCCTCATTGGAAATATCAATCCACTGATTGTGCAAATCTCATGCACAACTATAGTCACAACTGGCAGCTATCTTTCCCTTTCACTCATCTCTAACACTTGTCTCCACTGAACTGTCCATGCACTGAGTTAACTGATGTATTTCTCAGTTGATTTATGAGTTAATAATTAGTGAATTAATTAATAATTAATTCACACCACTCAACACCAGTGTATTTATCAGTTAGACTAAATACAACTAGTTCAACTAAGTCAAACTGAACACAACTCCATCAACTCCTCATTCAACTCCACAGAACTCAATCACTGAAGTTCTAACTGAAGTCCTTCATGAAATAGCTCAAGTAACCCATAAGAAAAGCGTATTTCCTTCTGGAAGTTGCATGTGCCACATCTGTAGCTCGAACTAAAGTGCTCTAAAAGAATAAGATAATGTTTATAGTCCAAATATTATTAAGAGCTAATAATAGTCGACTATTCTATATTTAGACTGGCAGTGTAAAAATAGACTCCGCCCATATGTCTACAAATAAAGGTCCATCTATTTTTAGCAACTTGACCAATCATCCAAAAATAGCAACCTGCAAATCATAGACCACGATCCATATGTCGAAAAATAGACACAGTCTAAAAATAGACTTTGCGCCAAAAATAGCCTGCGGGACCACTTAGTGAAGATGACTTCTTTTCACTAAGTTCCATCATCTTGTTGCATTTTCAACAGGTTTTGTATTTCTTGTTGTTTGATTGTTGGACTGTCAATGTCGAGACAAACCATAAATATGTGCTCTTTGGATAGATATTAGAAAATACTTGTTGTCGTGTTAATTCAGTGACTGGTGGAATTGGTGTATCTTTCTTTAGGCCATCCCAACACAAACATACACTTTTCCTTATATGTTGCTAGGAAACAAAATTGATGTGGATGGGGGAAAAAATAAAGAGGTAATTATTGGAAATTACCATTACTTATCATCTTGATTTGGCATTATTGCAAATAGTTATTGCTTGCAATGCATTTTAGTAGTTCTTGTTATCAATCCAAAGTGTACTTATGCAATATTACTACAATTATGGTACAGGTTTTTGAGCTGAAGCAATAACATGGTGTAAATTGAAAGGTATTTCCTACTTACACGAAGGGTAAGCTATCATGAAAATTTCTTTCTATAACTTGAAATAATGTCTTCTTTCATGTCTATATATGTTATATGTTCTACTCAATGCATTTAGCTACATGCCTGAATACAGTTTTCATTGGTTTTCATGCTTGGTTGGCATTATTTTTGTTTTTCAGCTATTTCTTAGGCCTGCCTAAGGCTCTTCCAAATCAGATCCATCATGAAGTTTTTTTGGATGCTATTGTCAGTGCAGGAGCATTGTCTTCTATATTGATGAACAATTTTATAGGCATATTCTTATAATTCTTAATAGGGAATTGTTGGGCATTAATGGGTTGATAGATTGTGTCTTGGTGAATAACACCACCAAAATCATGACAAGTGATCCAAGGTACCTCAACATTTTCTTAAGAGCTTGGTTTCTTGTTCTATCTCAATGTCTGTTCTTGGCCATTCAATTTTACATGGCAAATGGAAACTACTAACATGAACAAAAAGAACTAAGATTTCTCTTTGGCTCTTTGTTTTTAAAGACTACAATTTACTATTGTAATGTTTCGTGCCCAATTTTTAAGGTCTTTTTGCACATTTAGAAAAGAAATTGTGTTTCTAACTCTAGGCCCCCTAGATCTAGTAGCACAGGGTTCAATTTCCTAGATGACATTCACACTGCAATCTTGGCCAAAGATTTCCAACTGATGTATTGGACACCCTTGGTTCGAGTTTAAAATGATTTTTGGCCTTGCCATAGTGTGGACTCCCATTAGAGTTTCAGATGAGTTTCAGGTCGAACTTCTCAATACAATGTCCTGCTTTTGTCAAGTTCATGGTTGACAATTTATGCACTGCTATATGTTTCATTGTTGTAAATTTTTTTGTACCCGTCTCTTTCAGTAAATGTTGAAACACACAATAGTGAGAGTTTGTTTATAAGATTTAAATTTAAAACTGGATCATGATTAAATTTCACACCAATCAACTTATTTACACTTGTGTAAGTTTCACATATTCTTTATAAGTTTTTTTAACTTTATATAATACATATGTACATTTAAAACAAGTTTTAGATGAGTTGTCCATGGTCAAATTTCCCTTGCATCTTTTAAATTACAGAGTACTAGAAAAGTGAGGTTATTGATTATGCTATTTGTGCCAAACTTGTTTTTTAAATCAATGTCTATATATGCAATTTCAAGGAATATCATAACTTAAGGGTGCTAGCTCAATGAAAGAGCACATGATTTTATTTTTAATTCAATACTTTTTATATTTATTTATTTCAATGGTGAAATATTTTTCTGGATTCATTGTTTTATGGTCTCTAAAGAGACAAAAGTGATGTTGTGTTGTCTTTGAATATAATTTTTTTAATTAAAAAGGCATTGTCACAATATATTTTAATCCTCATTATTATCTTTGGATTGACTAAAGCATATTTTTTATCCCCATTATTATCTTTGGATTCACTAAAATGATTTCTTTTAATGGTGAGATATATTTTTGGATTCACTGTATTATAGTCTCAAAGAAACAAAAGTAATATTATATTGGCTTTAAATATAATTTTTTTTTGTTTTTAGATTAACCCTGAGATTCTGAAATTGGAGTGACCTCTAAGATTGAGGTCTGATTTCTCTCTGTGAATGGGGATTCTGTGGTGGTGGATCACTACTATGGTTCTAATATTAGTTGTGGCATTCCTATCGGTGATATGGAAATTCGCAGATAAAAAATGCCAGCCATCGGGTGGGAATGGCGGGTCTGGCGTAATTCAGATGGGAGCAACACGTGTTGGAGGCCACTTGTAAGGACCTGTAGTTCATAACTCATCCACCGATGCGAAGTACAAAGGAGAGCGCATGAGCGACACTCGAAATAATGTGAAGTGTTGGAATGGTTATGTGTTTATACGGTGGACAGCGTGGGCATTCACCTATGTTAAGCCGACGGTTGATGGATCGCGTTGGAGAGTTGGCCGATGGGCTGACCACATAGAAAGGTGATGGAGAAGCATTGGTGAAAGATTGTAAGGGTCGGCCAAGGGAATGGCACGACTATGCTGGACAACGTATATATTGGAGCGATGGATGACATTTGAGACATCACACATCGACCTTCGATCAAGAGAAGTAAGGCACAGTCACACGGAGATACAAAGTGCGAGTTGAGGTGTAGCCGGATGTGCCCAAGGCTTGAGCGAGGCTGCATGAATATCGCATAAAGGTATCGGGTGGAAGGCGTAGGGTGAGGAGTGCCCACCGGTTGAATGAAGGAGCATGGTGAAGGTGTCGGGGTGCGGGTGAAGGCGTGGGCGCCCGGTTCTGCGAAGGCGTGCATGGGTTCTTGGGCAGCTCAGGTGAGCACCCGCCCATCGTGTGAAGGCAAATGCGGGGGTGTCTTGGTGACTCGGGTGAGGTTGCCCACCCGTCGTGCGAAGGTGAATGAAGGGTGACTCGGGTGGGCTGACCTGCCCGTCGACAAGGTTCATCTGTGAATTTTGGTTGGCAGCGCATGTGAGGGTGCGCCTGCCCAACTTGGGTAAGGAAATCTTGGCTATCACACGAAGGTGTGATGATGTTGTAAAATTGGCTAAGTATGAAACTTGGGGTTTCCAAGTATACTTGTAAAGCATTGTAACTTTGTAAAGCTATATAATATATTATTCGGGTAGACTCATTGTTCAGGGAGTTGTCCATCCGTTTATACTGTGCAATTGTGTTCTTCATGTATAATTGTTGATGATAATGAATGTGTATGGGTGTTCATTGGTATAAAGGAACATTAATAATTATTTAGTTGAGAAACACAAACTAGGTAGGATAAGTGGTTAGGTGTAGTCCACGAACATAAGTATTGGTGAAAAGAAAGTGTTCGGTGGTGTTGCACCTCACCAAGCGCTGTTGAAAGACTACCGCCGGCCTAGGGGCGTGACAGGTGGTATCAAAGGAGCTGATTCAAGCATTGAAGGTTGAAGCTACTACACACCCACACTAAAGTGCAGGTGGTATCAGAGCTAGTCTGAAGACTTGGAGGGGTCTTGCAGGAAGCTGTTTGAAGCTTGGAAATTGGTGACAGTGAAGCAGGTACTTGCAGGTGAAGGAAGTTGTTTCACATACAAGTGGAACAAGGGTTGGTTCAAGTTGCAGGCATCTTGGTGAAGCTATTGGATGGTGGAAACTAGATTGCAAAAAAAGAAATTGTTAGCAATGGCAGGTGAATCTCAGGTTGGGTCTAGTTACGGTGTGAAGGATGCTACTATGGCATTCATTGAAAAAGTGTTGGAGAAGATGGAGGACTTAGAGCCTTTCTGGACTAAGAAGATGGACTTGGTCAAGAAAGATCAAGAGGCCAATTCGAAGATGAAGGAAGAGATCGAGGAACTCCAAACTCAAGATGAGTACACAGATCTTTTGTGTACACAACTTGAAGTAAGGGTCAAGGAGATTGAACAGGCAAGAGATCGAAGCTTGGCAGAGATCGTGGACTTGCAGAAATCTCTTGACGAAGCTAGAGATGAGATCACAGTGTTGAAGAAGGCCATGATGCATAACTCAGGTGGAGTCCCACATGTGAAAGTCAAGGAACCTAAATCTTATGATGGTACAAGGAGTGCAAAGACTCTTGGAAATTTTCTATGGGACATGGAGCAATACTTGGAATGATTGGGTCTATCTGATGATGAGATGAAAGTGAAGGTAGTTGCTCAGTTCTTGACAAAGGATGTTAAGATGTGGTGGCGAATAAGGATGAATCAGATTGTCAATGGTAGTGCTAGTGACATTGCTTTGTGGGAGAAATGAAGAAAGCTTTGCAGACCCATTTCAGTCCTCAAGATGAAACGTGGGAAGCAAGGATGAAGATAAAGTTCATAAAGCAGACAGGGAACCTTCAGACATATCAGTGGGAGTTTGCAAGTTTGGTTCTGGAACTTCCTGACATGGTGGAGAGGGACAAGGTGTTCAACTTCATTATTGGATTGAAGCCTTGGACACGCAATGAAGTGAAGAGGTAGAAGATTAAAAAACTTGAGGAAGCTTTTGCTGCTGTGCACAGGTTGGTGGAGCATTATGATGAGACTTCTGATGATAGGAAGAAGAAGTCCAATAAGCCGAAAGAGAAGAAGAAGGATGATGCTTCGAAATTAGATGATAAATAGAAGACGAAGAAAGCCTTGAAGTGTTGGATATGTGCTGAACCACATACGGTGAAGAATTGTCCTTCAAGACTGAAAGTGGCTGCGATTGCACAATCTAATGCGAAGAATGAAGAAGCTTCTGTGGGGATGATGCAAATACTTGGTGTCGTTGCTACTACAAAGGTGATCTCTCAGAGGGATCCTGAGAGGAACAAGTTGGGGTATGTTTGGATGAAGGTTGAGGGTGCTGATATACTCACTATGATGGATAGTGGGGCTACTCACAACTTCATGGGTGAAGATACTGCGAGAAGGATTGGGCTGAAGTTTGTATCTGTGAAGGCACAAATGAAGACAGTCAATTCTCATCTTGATTGTGCTCTTGATGTAACTGAAAAGGTGGACACAACACTAGGTGAGTGGACAGGGAAAGTCGACTTCACTATAGTGCAAATAGATGACTATGAAGCTGTACTGGGAATGGAATTCTTGAAACAATTCGATGCTATGATTGTTCCACATTTGAAGAGGCTATACATTTATGATGGAAGGGAAGATGTACCCATTGGTGTACCAACCATTAGTGTGACAAAGCCTGATTGTAAGTTGGCAGTAATGCAAATGGAGGATGAGAAGCGGATGGAAGATATGAGTAAGCGGTTGTCTATGGTTGAGACAAAGCTTACCAAGCAGTCATTCGTCATCAGGACACTTTCTGATAGTATCTTGGATTTGTCAAGAAGGCTAGAAGTGGTTGAGGATGAAGATGATGATGATGATGAGGCTTATGTGAGGCCGAATGTTCGGGAGGAGGATTGGGTCACTTATCTATAGAGGATGGAGATAGAAAATCCTGACAGATGGATTGAGATGATTAGTGAGGGTGAGCCTTCAGGCTCTACTGCCTCCACATCTTCTTAGATGGGAAAGAAGATGGGGCTCATTGTTAGCTGCTCATGGCAGTGAGTCCTTAAAACAAGTTGAGCAGGTATGACAGATGGTGCAGGGATGGTACGGCATCAAGCATCATGACATGTTGCAGATGGGATGGAGTTTCCATGGACCTGAGCATGGGAGAGATTCTTGGTGAGTCCAGGATGTGGCAGAATCCAAGACAGGCTAGTGAAGGCATAAGGATGGACATTCTTATGATTTGAGTGTGATAGTTGGATTGATCACCCGACTAGTTCAAGTCATGGGGGCTAGTAGTGTACCAAAGAGATGTTGGCATTAGGCAGATGAGGAGGACAATGCACAGGATGAGGACAACACATGATGGATATGGGAGTTCTACATATGTTGCAAGGATGTTTGCAGTATGTGGAGGAGTTGACATCATGGACCGTGGATGAGACAGTTATTGATGATGATCTTGGTGGATGGCTACTAGGATGGTATGTTGTCGAGGAAGACAAGGATTTCAGGTGGAAGAGGATGTAAGGACATGCGGTTCATAACTCGTCCACCGATGCAAAGTGCGAAGGAGAGCACATGAGCGACACTTGAAATAATGCGAAGTGTTGGAGCGGTTATATGTTTATACGGTGGATAGTGTGGGTGTTCACCTATGTTAAGCCGACGGTTGATGGATCACATTAGAGAGTTGGTGGATGCGCCGACCACATAGAAAGGCGATGGAGAAGCGTTGGTGAAAAATTGTAAGGGTCGGCCAAGGGAATGGAACGATTGTGCTGGACATCGTATGTATTACATCGATGGATGACATTTGAGAAACGCACATCGACCTTCGATCAAGAGAAGTAAGGCGCAGTCACACGGAGATACAAAGTGTGAGTTGAGGTGTAGCCGGATGCGCCCAAGGCTTGGGCGAGGTCGCACGAATATCGCATAAAGGTATCAGGTGGAAGGTGTAGGGCGAGGAGTGCCCGCTGGTTCAACAAAGGAACATGGTGAAGGCACCAGGGTGCGGGTGAAGGCATGGGTGCCCGGTTGTGCGAAGGTGTGCGCAGGTTCTTGGGCAGCTTGGGCGAGCGCCCACCAGTCGTGTGAAGGCAAACGTGGGGATGTCTTGGTGACTCAGGTGAGGTCGCCGACCCGCCGTGCGAAGGTGAATGAAGGGTAACTCGGGTGAGGTCGCCCACTCGTCGACAAGGTTCGGTTGTGAAGTTTGGTTGGCAACTCATGTGACGGTGTGCCCGCCCAACTTGGGCAAGGAAATATTGGCTATGACACAGAGGTGTGATGATGTTGTAAAATTGGCTAAGTATGAAACTTGGGGTTTCCAAGTATACTTGTAAAGCATTGTAACTTTGTAAAGTTGTATAATATATTATTCGGGTAGACTCATTGTTCAAGGAGTTTCCCTTCCCTTTATACTGTGCAATTGTGTTCTTCATGTATAATTGTTGATGATAATGAATGTGTATGGGTGTTCATTGGTATAAAGGAACATTAATAATTGTTTGGTTGAAAAACACAAACTAAGTATGATAAGTGGTTAGAGATAGTCCACGAACATAAGTATTGGTGAAAAGAAAGTGTTCGGTGGTGCTGCACCTCGCCAAGCGCGGTTGAAAGACTACCGTAGGTCTGGGGGTGTGACACCACCCCTTGGGTAGGGGGTTCGGCAAGGGGTGTGGAGCCGGCGGAGGTGGGTGTTGAGGAGGCGGTGGGGGCTGTTGAAGGAACGGGAATACGCTCGCTCAAGGTCAAACTCCATTTCGGATGGTTATTATGACATTTATCAATAAACACTTTTAGAGATTTTTATATTGCATAACTTACTGTGAGAGGTCTGTTTAATGGCCTCTATTTATAGTTAGATTTCTTGCTTAACTTTGTAGGATTTCAGGTTGAGCAAAGTATTCTCCTAACTTTGTCAAGAATCCTAAATGAAATACCAAGACCATGAGAGATCCTTGATTTATTATATGTATTTGCGTTTTGGATGGATGATAAAGGTTTCACCACAGAAAAGACCACGTCAATGTATGTTTCCTTTCAAATTAGGGTTAGGTTTTGCAAATTGAGATTTCACAGTCATGGATTTGCATATTGTAAATTGTAATTTCAAAATATAGTTATGAATTGGGATTCTAGAGTCATGGATTTGCAAATTGCAAGTTGTAATTCTATGAATTTTGTTCATCAACAAATAGTTATGAATTTGGGATTTTCGAGGAAGAAAACCCAATATTTTTTTTCTCATCTCTATTTTCTCTGATGGAGGACAAGATTCTTTATTCGACACTTCTAATATAATGTTATCTTCTTTAAAAGATTGTGATTAAGCTTCTCAACTTTGCTCAACCAATTCTGTTACCCAAGCCAATATTCATCTATCATTTCAGAAAGTTTACTATATTTTTAATTAAACTTACTATGTTTCACTAATCTATTAGATTGACAGATTAATAAGTTTGCGATTACTCTATTTTCAAGATGGCTTCCCAACTTTGCTCAACCAATTCTATTACGCAACCCAATATTCATCTATCATTTCAGCAAGTTTACTATATTTTTAATTAAACTTACTCCATTGCACTAATCTATTAGATTGACAGATTAATAAGAAACTCGGTTTAGATAGTCTGATCATCCGTTCCAGCATATCCATGATTGTAAAAACAATATCGACCATAAATCAAATCGCCCCGTATTGAGGGGAATTTAATTATTAGTTTTTTTGGGACAGTTCATACCGAAAAGCACAAATAAAATGTATTTAAACAATTAGCCAATTAAATGATTGTGGTTATAGGAGTTGTCAGTGTTTTTGGAAAATATGTATAAATGTGATGTGGCTGACTTACCTGTTCAAGTTTATTTTTTCTTTCAAAATTATATTAACGAAAAAAAATATTTATTTTATTTTATTTATTTATTTAATAAAAAAAATTATCTTATCAAAATTTGCAAATCATTTTTTTAATGTATTTTAATTCGTTAATTTATCTTTTTTATCTTTTACATTATTATTAAAAAAATTGAATGTAAAAATAAAATTCCTTAATATTTAAGGAAAAACTAGTTATCATTTAATAAGCTATAATCACCCTACCTAGCTCCTCATTTAAAAAAAAAAGAAAAACTAGTTATCATTTAATAAGTTATAATTACTCTACCTAGCTCTCATTTAAAAAAAAAAGATTATTGATTTTTTTTAGATTGTTGATTTACTTTCTTACTTGTGCAATCTATGTTTTTATTTTCAGTGTTTTTATTTTATTTTCTTAATTTTTTAAAAAATTATTAATTTTTATTATTAATATTTTATTTTTCAATTAATTATAAATATTTATTTTTATTTGTTTGAGTTGATTTAACATTGATTTGAAGTTAAAAATTATTTTTCCAATCTTAAAAAATATCACAGTTTGTCCTTTAAAATTAATTATTTATATATATGTATGTATGTATGTCCCTAGAAAAATAGTAACTTTCTATTAAGATATAGAAAGTTACATGTGTACATGCCTTGTACATCCAACATGAAAGAAAGAAAAAAACATAATAAAGGGTTTTAATTTAAACATACAAGTCATAAGTCAAATAAGGTATCTCTGTATAAATCTTTTGACACAAATAAGATGTGAGTAGTATTCATGCTAGGGTTTAAATTTAAACATACAACTCATAAGTCAAATAAGGTGTCTTTGTAGCAATCTTTTGACACAAATAAGACGTGAGTAGTATTCATGCTACTTTGAAGAAATCATAATATTACAGAAATATGTTTTTCCACTATCCCAATGTTCAAAAAATAAATAGGAAATGATATGCAAAAACTTCCCTGAGATTATAAATATAAAGAGGCTGATATTGATAATTTTGAACCCTCCCATTTTTGTTGTTGTTGACCTACCAAGAGCCTGGATCACTGTCTAGTACCCTCTTTAGAGAGTATATATGTGTCTATGCTCCGCTCCCTGTATATATGATGGAAAGAAATAAAGTCACACTTGATGTTTTTAAACATTTGAATTCTTCTAAAATATGCAACCAAATATGATTTTGGAATCTCTCGACAAAATTGAAACAATTTATCACATTTAAAGAATCCATAAAATTTTGTATGGAATGGCATCCCGACTTGCTCAACATAAGAGAAGTTTTAAAGAAAGAAGTTCTGCAAAATTATTAGTCCGTCTTCCTAGACCATTTTTTTATTGTAAGCAGTGGTGGCTATTGAGGTGTATAATTAGCCCTCCACCATAGATTATCTGTTCGTCAAATGCTCCAATGAAATAGGCCCATTAGATTTGGTGATTTATTTCCTCCACTACTATCACTCTGAGGGCTAAAATTAACTCCTTGGAAGGCATAAGCAAATAAAAAGCCTCAATTTTGGAGTCAATGAGCACATGGGTTTAGTGGTATATGAAAATTTATTTATTTCTAGAAATCCAAGCTCCCTAGCAGAAGAGGGGAGGGATGTACATGTGCATTTGGTCTTGAGCCACATCCCACCATGATTTGCAGGCCTCCTCAAAATCCTAACCTCGCCAATCTAGATTGCATCCGAGTCTTTATTTGATGAGCTCCAATGTACTGAGGGGGAAGGGACAATTAAGAAACATATGACTGGTTGATTCTTCCACATTTTTTGCACAAATCGCACCAACCAAGACCTTCTCTCCACATTTTTTTTTAGGTTATCCCATGTCGGGGTCTTATTTCTGATTACACACAAAAGGAAAAGTCTAGCTTTGGTCGGACATACCAGCTTCCATAGTTTAGTCAAACACTAGTCTTGTTCTATTTGAAGCTATGATTCTATCTGAAAATAGTATATGAATTTAGAGGAGTAGACCCCCGAAGGTGCATGGACCTATTTTAGCATATCTTCACAATCTGTGATTCTAATATGGAATAATCTCAAGGCTTCTATGTACTCTTGCCAAATATCCGTAAATTCATGTTTTAATTGGAGCTACTATGTGCTCATCCATATTTGTGACCAGAAAGTGGGTCTTATATTATCCACAACCTGGCTCAAATAAATTATCCCTTTCTCATTCAAGACAGTTACGAATTATTGGGGGAGACCAAAGCTTTCTCGCCCTCCTACCTAGGGGTCAAGGTTGATTTTAAATCTTTATCCATTTACTATGTACAGAGCTAGTCCCAATCCTACAACATTAAAAGAGTCCACTATTTCTTTCCATATTGCTGACATGTTAGGGACCCTTTTCAAAGGTTTTCTAGGCCGTTCCTCCAATGAAAGAGAAAAGATATATTTCCTTGACACCGCCTTGGTCCAGAGGTTTTCAATAGATTAAATTCTCTAACTTGATTTTGTATATAAGGATTTTTCAAATAGGGAAGGTATTTTAATCCCCAAGCTCCCCATGATTTAGGCAATGCAATTTTTTCCCACGTGACCCATGGTAGAGTGAATTCCTCCTTATTTCCTACCAATAGATATCTCCCACACATTTTCCTTATGACTTGTAGAATACCTTTTGGGACACAAGTGAGGGCGGTCCAGTATACGGGAATTGCCTCAATCAATGCTTTAATAAGAACCAATATTCATGCTCTTGATAACCATTTATAGCTCCAATGTATGATTTGTTTCTCCACTTTTCCATAATCCACCTCCAGTCACGCTTTCTATAAGCATTTTCTTTAAGATAAAATCCTAAATATTTAAAGCTTTTCTTGATAGGATTTTCCTCAAATGGCAGGTAAGATTGTTCTCTTCGAATTTCATTTTGAGTTAAGCCTTCATATACTAGGGATGATTTCCTTTCATTGAGTGTCATCCCTGTTTATTTTTGGAAGAGAATTAGTGCATCTTTTAGGTATTCTGGGTCTTGCTTAGATGCATTGTCGAAGAGTAAAACATTATCCAAAAAAAGGAAATGTGTGATGAATAAATTGGAGGTAAATTCAATACCTTGAAGGTCTCCCCTCCTCTTGGTTGCTAATAACACTCTCTTAAACGTTTTAGATTCTAGAAGGAAAATGAGAGGTGATAGAGGAAACCCTTTCCTTAGCCCTCTTTGAGAGTGAAAAAGGGAGAAACTTATCTGTTTATCAAAATTGTAAATGATACATTAGTAATACAGCCCATAACCCAATTGATGGAAGGAATTTCAAAACATAGATGAGTAAACAATGTGCACAGGTAGATAAAACTAATTCTATCATGTTCTTTAGAAAGGTCAATTTTTCCTATGATGCCTTCAATGTTTCAAGTTTTCATGTTGTGAATACCTTCCCGCACTACTCTAATAGCGTTATTTATTTGGCATCCATCTAAAAATCCAAACTACTTAAATGAAATATTCCTAGAAAGGATAGAACGTAGGCGAAGTGTATTTTTTTTGGCAATGATATTATAAATACAGTTGCATAAGGTGATCGTCTTGTATTCTTCGAAATATTGTGGATCATCAAATTTAGGGATCAGATCCAGGAAGTTTGTGTTGAATGGATTGTGGATATGTCCCCTTTGTCGAGAGTCTTCAACTACTCGAAGTAGGATGTCACCAACCAATTTAAGGAAACCCTGATAGAATTCCATAGTCCATTCCTCTAGACCTGGAATTTTGTTCTTCTACGTGGATTTTAGAACAACTTCCAACTCCCCCTTGGTAATTGGGGTCATCAAGTTTTGATTGTCTTCTTCCTCTAAAAAACTAGGGAAAAATTGAGCAATTTTGATCACTTCAGCAATTGTTGCTTCTTGTGGAGCCTTGTAAATGGTTTTGAATAAATCCTCACCTAGGGCCATGATCTCTTCAAAGTATTTAACCTTACTTCTATCTACGTTCTACATTTCCCAGATGGTATTGATGTTATTCCTCCGTCTGGCAAAATTATGGAAGAACATGGAATTTTCGTCACCAGTATTTAAAACAATTTCCATGCCCTTGAGCCTCCACTATTCCTCTCTATCTAGTAAAATCCTTCTTTTTCTTATTTCTAGGTATTTGATCATGTCCTTTGCATCCTGTGAATCACAACCCCCTCCTTTAGGACCTTCCATTCTTCTAGCTCCTCTTCAATCATATTAAAATCTTCCTGATTCCGTATCTTGTTTTGTTTTTCCCATAGGACTGAAGCTTGTTTTTCCTTCTTGATATTTTCCATGAATTGATGAGTGAATGATCTCATCTAATCTGGATTGAAAGGGATCCATGTTTCTTTTATGAGCTTGACATAACTCTCCTCTTTCATCTAGGGAGAATTGAACTTGAAGGGGCTTCCTAGTTTTTTCCATCCATCCTTTAATTTTAGAAAAGTTGGGTGGTGATTAGAGTCACCACCAACTCCAATCCACTAGAAAACATTTGGATTCTACCTACTAATTCTTCTTCCATAATAAATATTCCCAATCTTTTCACCACTATGGCATTCCTTGTGCGCCTATTCCTCCAGGCTAGATTGTATTTAATCAAATTTATGTTGATGAGCCAACTTTCTACCAGCTTCCTGGAGAATAATTCTGCGAGTGGATCTTCATGTTCTTCAAGACCCAAAACCTCTAAGGCCCCAATGAGAAATTCATGTCCCCCTAATCACTAGTTTTCAGTCTTCATAAAATATTTTTCAAACAAAAAGTTCCAAATTTTTTTCCTATCTTGACAAGGGTCATATACATTAATTATAGTTAAATCGATACTAAGGTCTACTGAGAAAACCTCCACCCCTAGGATTGTCTCAGAGATCCAGAGATTTGAAACTCCAAACTTACTTAAGTTAAAAACTCTTGTGATGCCACTCAAACACCCTCTTCCTTCCAAGGATAAGAAGAACCACCCCGAAAACATATTATTGAGCACCTCACTTATATTATAGCCATGTCCAAGGGTTTCTTAAATCAAAATAATGTATGGGAAAGAAGAGGAAATAAGACTTTCATATCTAGTGTCTTATGGGTACTAGATAGAGCCCTACAGCTGAAGGAAATGACTAAAATTTGCAAACTGCCACAGTGGTCTACGTCGCTTTAAGGACCTCATCTAAAGATTTTTCTTTTCCATCGACAATGTATAACTGAGCCTTTAAATGAATCTTCGAGATGTTTGATTTCCTACCCTGACTTTGGTAGTACTAACTTGGAAAATAAGTCCCCTAAACCTCCCGATTGGGCTATAGAGGAACCCTTAGGAAATTGAGGATGTAAGTTATATGGTTTGGTTTTTCAGGGGAGTGGAACAAGGTCAAGAAAAGAAGTAAAGGGTAGAATGAGAGGTGATATAGTCATAACAATGTTGTCCATGGGTCCACAAAAGAAATCCATGGATGTGTTTACTAAATAAACATGCTTGGAAGGATCAGGGCCCAAGTCTACCAAAACTTTGGAAACAAAATGTGAGAATTGACAAGAAGAAGGTAGAGGACTAGAACCTGGTTGGATTGGGACCTTTCCACCATCATTGCATGTGCCATTGATTATAGTATCATCATCTCGGTGCTCTTATTTCTTTCCCTCTTGATCGAAGTGGATGTTGGTGGACACCCATCTATCCCACTTGGACCCCCACAATTGTCTCTTTTAGTTTTTCCATTTCCTAAATTGTAGTACAATTTACTATTTTTGGTATTTTTATGTTCTTGGAGTTCCGGAGCCGTTTTGAGGCCCTAAACAATGTGTTTTTTGGAAAACTGGGACCAACATGGGTCATGGACCGATGTTGATCATGCCAAAGTTGTAGTCCTTGGATAGATATTTGTGACGATGTATTATGCACATCAAACAAAGATCGTATGCAAAAGTTATGACCTTGAGAAGTTGTTGTACAATTTTACCCAAACGAGGCCCATAGTTTGGCTCGTCATCTCCTAGGGTTAGGTTTTTGGATGTTTTGGGTTTTCCATTATTTCTCAATGATTCGAATTGGATCCATTAAAGACTGGCAAAGAACCATGACTGTATCAGGTCAGGATGAATCTCTAAAAATTCCAAAAACAACAATCAAAAACACCTTGAACCAGTGGCAATGGCAGCCAGCATGGAACGACGAGGACCTCGATCAAAGCACGCTAACCGAGGCCCATGGAGACTGCGCAGGAGGTCAAAGTAACCCCTGGGAGCCCCGGATTGGGAAAAGGAGGTGACTTTTTATGCGGAATTGCTGGGCGAACAGGGCCGAAATGGAGGAGCCTTAAGCACTCGGTCGTGTTGGGAGCTAGAGAACCACGGGTGGAGAAATGAAAAGTGCTAAAAGGACAAAGGCAGGACCTGCACTCTAGAAATTGGTGGTATTAATCGGGGTGCCCTCAAATGGTAAACGGTTTTGGAGAAGAGTAGACCGATCCCACCCAACGATCAATGCATGGCGACGGAGGTGAGAGAAAACTGCCGTTGATCACACACTATCAGTCGAGCAAGTCAACTGCACGGGACGTGCGTATGACATTGGATCTGGAGGAGCCTAGATCAGACAACTGAGATTGCGCCCAATGGAGGAAGTAGAATCGACTTGGAATTAAGCTGTGTTCTAAAGGGATTTGGAATCCGTTTGACTGCCATAGTGGAGGAAGAACACATCCACGACGTAACTGAAGAAATGAACCGATGAGTAGGCTGGTGCTGTTCAGATGAGGACATGTGGCCACTCCCTAAGAGTTCATGCTGACGCTGAATAGGGAACTCCAAGTGCAGCTACAGAAGGCGAATCGATAAAGGAGGAAGAGGAACCAAACATGCATGGAAATGAATGGCTAAAGGCCATGAATATAGACAGAATACACAGTCAAGTCGGAGTGAGGTCCAAGAGACAAAGGAAAAAGACTAGAATCCTGAGAGGAGGATGGAATACACAGAGAAGAAGGCAGTAAAGCAAGAGAAAAGCAGGAAGAGATAGAGGGCCAAGTTGACGTAGCGGCAGCATCGAGCACCACCTAGATTGAGAGATTCGAGCCACCTTATAGAGGGATATGTCCAGGCTAAGCACCATGTTGGGCTCTTACCACTGTAGACCAGAAGGTCATAGAGCTGGTGGGAAGAAGAGACTGTGTACTCCAGTGGCTTGGGGAATCCAAGAACCACCCTGCCAAGCAAAACCTGCTTCAAGAAAACTCACATTGAGTCCCTGTATTGTAATTCTCTATTTAAAGACACAATAAGACAAGGCCACCACTGAAAGGTCAACCAGAGATGTAGCCCTCGAGAATAGGGTGAACTCCTTATTAAAATTGCTTGTCTCTTTGTGGTTTCCTGCTATATTTCTCTATTGTCTTTCCATTTAAAATATCTGTGTATTTGCAATCTGATTGATCCGTTGCTTAAATAACACAGAACAGACACCAACACATGAGTCTGTAATACCTTTTGTTTAATAAAACTTCAACTGATGTCACTCATAGGGTGATTAACAAATCAAGTGGTATCAGAGCTCCAAGCTGTAAGGTTAGACAAGCTTGTGTTGGTTTAGATGTGAATGCTTACTAGATCAAAGCCCAAATTACGAGAAGGAGAGATGGTGGAAACTAATCTTGAAATTGGGAGAGTCTATTCTTGAAAGACAATGCCAGAGGAAGGTTCTATAGGGCCAGATCCTTAATTCATAGAAAGTTTCCTAGATATAAAGTCCATGGTAGAGGAAATGTATAGGGATTTTATAAAACATAAGGATGAATATTCATCAGGCTCGAAGCAAGATAAGGAAAAGGATGTGTCTCATTCCCATGACCACTCAAAAGGAAAAGGGAAATAAGAAAGCTTTCCTACACCTCTTAATAGCCCTATGCATAATAAGAAAGCATATTTGATTAAACTAGATGTTAAATTTGATTTTCCTATATATAATGGAGAGCTAAATGCTGAAAAGTTGGACAATTGGATTAGACAAATTGATGTGTATTGTAGGTTACAGAACATAGACTCGGACAAGAGTAAGATTCAGCTGGCAAGCTTACGCCTAGGAGGCATTGCCTTGGTTTGGTGGGAAGGCAAAACCCAAGCTGATATGAACAAGCATGGTAAGACCATCTCTATCTGGAGTGAATTTGTTGTTGCAATCAAAAAGCAGTTCTATCCATTGGCCTACATGCAACAAGCCATGATGAGTTGGCAAACTCTTCGATAGTTGAAAGGGCAAAGTGTACAAGGGTATACTCAAGAGTTCAGAAAGAGAGAATTGATGTTGGGTATCTCATTAGACTCATCGGAAACTCTTTTGAAGTACATTAGTGGTC
Source organism: Pinus taeda (assembly GCA_000404065.3). Classification (NCBI taxonomy): domain Eukaryota; kingdom Viridiplantae; phylum Streptophyta; class Pinopsida; order Pinales; family Pinaceae; genus Pinus; species Pinus taeda. Next base: position 289,536 of record APFE030909443.1, on the reverse strand, counting down.
TACACAGCTACATGAGGCATACCATACTCATGTTTAATCCCACTAGTATAGATGAGGTATCTGTACAAGCTACTCATCTAGAAGCTAGAGGAAAGAATGGACATCCAGAAGTTGGGGGACCATCCCAACCCACTGTAAGCAAGAGCAAGGAGAAAAGAAGGTAGAAGTGGAAAGCAAGGAAGGCTAACACTTCACAAAAAAGCAAAGCTTCATGCACTCACTGTAAAAAGGATGGGCATGATGATGAGAACTGTTGGATTCTGCATCCACAGCTGAGACCTAAGAAGTTCAAGGGCAAGAAGAAGAAGACTGTTGTAGCTATTCAGAAAGATTTGGGGTTAGACTCAGGAGATGAAACAATCATTGTAGCCATAGGTATAAAAGGTAAGAATTCTGAAGCATCTACTAGTAAATCTGCTCAATCTGTTATTAATGAAGAACATGACAGAAAAAGACATGAGCTTTTCCATATTCGAGTTGTTTCCAAAAATCAAAATATTGATACTTTGTTTGATAGTGGCTCACAAGTAAATCTAATTTATGAAGAAATTGTAAAGAAATTGGGATTAACAACTACACCTCATAAGAAACCATACCCATTAGGATGGTTGAATGATAAAGCACAACTACAAGTGACTAGACAGTGCAAACTCAAGTTTTCTTTTGGGTCATTATTTGTAGATGAGGTTGAGTTAGATGTAATTCCTTTGGATATAGGTGGAATTGTTTTAGGAAGTCCTTCTATGATAGAAAGGCTATTTTCTATAGAGCTGAGAACAAGTATCTACTTGTTAAAGGTGGAATCAAATACTTTGTAAGAGCTCATAAGCTTAAGAATAATTATACTCTCATAAACTCAGGATAGATGAAAAGAATGATAAATTCATGCAAACAATTCCTATTGATGGTTGTAAAGGAAAAGAAACCTGATAAAACAATGTATTTGAGGGCTATAATGCTGATCAGCAAGCTGATATAGAAAAGATTGTTTCAAAGTATGATGTCTTGTTCTAAGAACCTAAAGGTCTGCCACCCAAAAAGGGAATAGTACATGATATTATTTTGCAGCAAGATGTTCCATTGCCTAACGTTGGGATGTATAGGTTGTCTACTTTAGAGAATGTTGAAATCAAGAGGCAGGTGCAGGATCGAGAAAGGGTTCATCAGGCCTAGCACATCACCATGTGGGTCACCAATCATTTTGGCGAGAAAGAAAGATGGCTCATGGAGAATGTGCATTGACTACCGAGCACTGAATAAGATAACAATAAAAAATTGTTATCCCCTTCCTCGCATAGATGATCTTTTGGATCAATTGAAGGAGGTTGTTTATTTCTCCAAGTTGGATTTGCACAGTGGATATCATCAGGTCAAAGTTGCAAAGCAAGATGCATGGAAGACTGATTTCAAAACAAAGCGAGGATTGTATGAATCGCTGGTTATGCCCTTTGGTTTGACCAATGCCCCTGCTACTTTCATGACATTAATGAATGATGTACTAAGACCTTTTCTTGATGATTATGTTATTGTATATCTAAATGACATTATGATTTTTAGTAAAACGTGGGAAGAACATTTAAGGCATGTTAAGCAGACATTAGATGTTTTGAAAAGAGAAAAAATTTATGTTAAACTCTCCAAATGTGAATTTGGCAAAACCTCTCTAAATTATTTGGGTCACATAGTAGGGGGAGGTGAATTGAAAATAGATCCCTCTAAAGTGGCAGCCATTGTAAACTGGCCTAAACCCAAGTCTGCTATAGAAGTGAGAAGCTTCTTAGGAGCAACACAATATTGGAGGAAGTTCATTTCAAATTTTTCCTCAATTTTAGCTCCCTTACATGCCTTGACAAGATTGAACAAGGTGTTTCAGTGGGGAGGAAAGCAGCAAAAAGCCTTCGACACCTTGAAAGAAAAGATTTGTACAACACTGATACTAGGACTGCCAGATCTACAAAGACCATTTGAGATCCAAACGAATGCTAGTGACTATGCCATGGGAGTAGTGTTGACACAGCACGGTAAACCCATATATTATCGTTCTAAGACCTTTAATCCTATAGTAGTTAACTATCCTACATATGATAAAGAATTGTATGCATTCGTTAGAGTGTGAAAAAGTGGAAACATTACTTAATGGGCAAAGAAACAGTAATACATACTAATCATTAGCCACTTCAATACTTACACTCCTAAACTAAGTTGCAGCAATCAAGACATTACAGATGGATGGGTTTTCTACAACAGTTTCATTTAGTCATCAGATATAAAAAGGGCATACATAACAAGGTTGTAGACATGTTATCTAGACCCATTTTAAATGCATCTACCATACTTAAGCATAATTTTGTGTTGCATGAAAGCTACATAGAATAGTATGCTCAGGACATGGACTTTAAAGATGTATATGCAACTTTGAGTCAAGGCAAAAGAATAGAAGAATTGGACTATCAGATGAAGGACCGACTCCTATATCATTGTGGGAAACTCTGCATTCCACAAATTGAGAGAGTAAAGATAATTAGGGAAGCACACACTTCTCGATATTAGGTCACTTTGGGGTAAGTAAAATAGTTGCACAACTGCAAAGGTTCTGCTATTGGACAAGAATGAGTGAGACAGTTTCTAGATATGTAAAGGGATGTGCTATGTGTGCAAAAAGCAAGCCCAACAACAGAAAACTAGGCTTGCACACTCCATTGCCAGTTCCTTCTCACCCTTGGGAAAGCATTTCCATGGATTTTTTTGGAGGACTGCCTAAATCTAGGAAACGTCATGATTATCTAGATGTTGTTGTGGATAGGTTAAGAAAAATGTGTATTTTGATATCCTGTAGTAAAAAGATTACAGTTGAACAAACTGCAAAATTTTTCTTTGAACATGTATGGGTTCATTTTGAATTACCCACTTCTATTGTATCTGATCGAGACACCCAATTTGTGGGGAAGTTTTGGTCAAGTCTGTGGGAACTAATGGACATCAAGTTAAAGAAAAGTACAACTTTTCATCCACAAATAGATGGCTAGATATAAGTAGTTAACAGGATAGTGATCCAGTTACTGAGAGGATATTGCAGCGAACATCCTAAGATTTGGGATGAACACTTGTGTTATGTGTAGCATACTTACAATAGAGCGAAAGACTCTTCTACACAGAGATCTCCTTTTGAGACCTATCTTGGTTTCATACCAAAGTATCCTTTGGATTTTGTCTTTGGTAAAGATACCATGGTTGATCGACACATTGATGTGGACAAGGCAACTAGGTTCATTGAACAGATCCAGGAGAGCCACCAAGCAGTACAGGAACAACTAGAAAAGAATCAGGCCAAGTACAAGGCTAGGCACGATAAGCATCGGATGGAGCATAGTTTTCAAGTTGGAGACCAAGTCTGGTTGTATATCAGCAAGGACGTGATGCAAGTTGAAAGTAAAAAGATAAAACCTATTAGGTATGGACCCTTCAGGATACTTGAGAAGATTGGTGAAAATGCTTTTCGCCTTGATCTAGCAGCTTACATGCACATCTACTTAGTCATGAAGGCAGATTGCTTGAGGTTGTTTGAACCTTCAATGATTGAGGACCCTGAAGAGCAGAGTTAATTACCTTCTGTTGATGACCTACTACCTGAATATCTTAATGAATTACGGGAAGACACAGTGCTGGACAGGAAGGTAAGGATAATGCGTAGTGGACAAGTGGAATACCTCAGGATTGGGCTCAAAGGTTTGAAGCCAAGCACTGCGAAGTGGATTGAGATTAGACAAGTGAGAAAGCAATAGCCTCACTTAGTCGATGTTTGAAAACCAACTTTTGGTGGTCCAAAAGCTCTTTCAGTGGGAAGGCCGTGATTCGAATTGGATCCATTAAAGACTGGCAAAGAACCATGACTATATTAGGTCGGGATGAATCTCTAAAAATTCCAAAAACAGTGATAAAAAACACCCTGAACCAATGGAAATGGCAGCCGGCCCATGGAGACTGCACAGGAGGTCAAAGTAACCCCTGAGAGCCTTGGATTGGGAAAAGGAGGTGATTTTTGATGGGCGACTAGCGCCTAGCGATAATCACGCATTGCTGGGTGAACACAGCCGAAATGGAGGAGCTTTAAGCACTCGGTCACGTTGGGAGCCGGAGAAGTGTGGGCGCAAAAATAAAAAGCGCTAAAAGGACAAAGGCAGGACCCGCACTCTGGAAACTGGCAGTATTGATTAGGGCGCCCTCAAACGGTAAACGGTTTTGGAGAAGAGCGGAGTGATCCCACTCAACGATCGACGCGTGGCAGTGGAGGTCAGAGAAGACCACTGTTGATTGTGTGCTATCAGTCGAGCAAGTCAACCACGCAGGATGTGGGTATGACATTGGATCTGGAGGAGCCCAAATCGAACGGCTGAGATTGCGCCCGATGGAGGAAGCGGAATTGACAGGGAATTAAGCCACATTCTAAAGGGATTTGGATCCATTTGACCACCGCGGTGGAGGAAGAAAGCGTCCACGACGTAACTAAAGAAATGAACTGATGAGCAAGTTGGCACTATTCGGATGAGGACACATGGCCACTCCCTGAGCATTCATGCTGACACCGAACAGGGAACTCCAAGCGCAGCTGCAGAAGGAAAATTGACAGAGGCGAAAGAGGAACCGAACAAGCATGGAAACGAATGGCTAAAGGGCATGAATAGAGATAGAATACACAGTCATGTCGGAGTGAGGTCCAAGAGACGAAGGAAAAAGACTAGAATCCCGAGAGGAGGAAAGAATACACAGAGAAGAAGGCAGTAAAGCAAGAGAAAAGCAGGAAGAGACAGAGGACTGAGTCGACACAGCGGCAACATCAAGCACCACCGAGCTTAAGAGATTCGAGCCACCCCATAGAGGGATCTGTCCGGGCTGAGCACCACATTGGGCTCTTACCACTATAGACCAGAAGGTCACAGAGCTGGTGGGAAGAAGAGACTATGTACTCCAGTGGCTCAAGGAATCTAAGAAACACCTTGCCAAGCAAAACCTGCTTTAGGAGAACTCACATTGAGTCCCTGAATTGTAATTCTTTGTTTAAAGACATGATAAGACAAGGCCGCCACTGAAAGTTGGACCAGAGACGTATCCCTAGAGAATAGGGTAAACTCCTTATTAAAATTGCTTGTGTCTTTATGGTTGCCTGCTGTATTTCTATGTTGTCTTATCATTTAAAGTTTCTGTGTATTGGTAATCTGATCGATCCATTGCTTCAATAACACAGAACACACACCAACACATGAGTCTGTAATACCTTTTGTTTAATAAAACTTCAACTTTTTTCACTCATAGGGTGATTAACAGATCACTCAATAATAAATATGCCTTCAATCCTCATTGTAACAGAGTACAGAGGCATGTGGCCACCACATCTCTTCTCAGAGATAAGTTACCATCGCCTGAGCTAGTTTATTTCCATTGCTCTTTGTAAGCATATTTCAGTATTTTACATTAATGAAATGAAGTATTATTTCCATTGCATATATGTATTTATGGTTATATCTCTCATTTTTTGTGTTCCTATTTAAATCCGAATCACTTCTTCTACTTCTATTTTTTCCACAGTAGTTTTCAAATTCATCCTTTCATCCACTTTCTCTACGATAGGAGTGCCTAGTCATTCCAGTTCCCTTGGCATGTTGATTTCCTCTCAAGAGCCCGACTAGACTCCTATCTCTGACGAGGCCTATTTTTGTCTTCTTTTGCCTCTAAACCTTAAAAGGAAATCGTTGACCATACGGTTGAGTTTGTGGCAACGGATAAAATGAAATGGAAATTCTTCATAATCCAACTTTTGAACATGAGTGCATCCATCAAACGAAATTTTTAGATTTTTAAACAAGCCCTCAATGGCTCAAGGTTTACCAAGATTGTGGCCACTCTTCTTGTTCTTGTTGCAATGAAATACATGTGAGCCTCCAACCATTCCCCAATTTTGTGACTAATTTCCTTAAAGGCATCCTTTGTCCACATTTGTGGCAGAAAGGATAGTAACCTTACCCACACCAAGACTTCATCCAATTTCTCCTTGTTAGCATTGAACAGAGAACTCCACCTTTTGAGAAAAGATGAAGATGATGGTATACTCCATTTTCTTCCTAGTACCTAGGAAAACATCTTCTGCAACATGAACCACCCTCATACACGGACTCTCACCTCTGCCTCAAGCGGCATGGAGGTCCTCAAAGATTGTTTAACCTATTGACTGATTTCATTCGTTGTTAAATGCTTCCTTTTTCTCTTGCAACAAGGATATGTTCAGAGGCTGACATGTTTGAAAATAGGTTTGGCATGTGAATTTTGTATTCTAATAATCTACAACTTGTGTCCACTAAAGGCTTTCATGTTTTAAAAGAATACAATCAGGTAGACCTTTGCTAAGGTCTATCTCTACACATATTCTAGCAAATGTAAGGATTTCTTTTGGTGTTCTATCCCTATTCATTTTTTCCAATTTATCCAGTGTATTTCTAATATCCTCTAGGAGCTGAATATGCCAGAAAGGAAGAGGGAGGTCTGGTAACCTCACCCATACTAGCATTATTGTTACCACCATACTTGTAACATCAAATTATAGGAAGCATGGGGTAATGAAAAGCCGAACTTAGCCCCAAACCATGCCCCATCGTTTAGAACTCTTTCCATATCTTGTTGTGTGTCAAATTAGAAAATGAAAACCCCTTTAGAGCATAGGTAAAAATCACTGCTATGTATCTAGGAAGAAAACACGCACTGACATAGATCTTTAGGTCTTGGCCAAAATCCATTAAACTTGTATATTACTATCTTAGTTTGGAGATCAACAAAATACAATTTAACCTCAGGGGTTTTTACATCCATAGTTGGTACCTTGTCCATTTGCCCGACTATGTAACGTCCTAACAGATTTTGGATTTGATGAACTAGAGCAATATTATTTCCTTTCACTGCATCATTAAATGAGAATGGACTACTTGGGTTTCTAGAATTTCTATTGGGGTTTTTGAAGCATGTATCTCCACCTTGAAGTCGTAGATTTAATATTATGGTTGAATCCCTTACCATACCATAATATTTTATTTGTAGGGGATCCTGAAGTACTTTTCCTTCATATAACAAAACTTGGAGCATTGCTGGTATTCCCATGTCAATTTGAAAGATTTACTTCAGGTGTTTCACTAGATTCGAGCCACGAATCCATTAGAGAAATGTGTTCCCATTAATTTTTTGAAAAATATATGGTATTTTCGTTTTTTTATCTATCTTTTGTCCTAGATTTGGAGATAAATGGTAGAGAGGAGACCAATATAAGGGTTGATCGGGAGGTAAAACATAAGAATTTTCCAAATGTGAAGATATAAGGCAAGGAAGACAACCATTGAAGGGAAAATCTCCAAAGTGAATCATGCATGTCCCTTGGGAGATTGGGATGTTCATCATCACATTCTTCACTAGTTTTTTAGGAGCGCACATTATCCCTAAACCATGGCCCTCATTTGCACCTTGCAACTAGATCATAGTCAACAGTGACCACATAGGGTGATTCACTACAATAATGAAAAACCCTAATAATTATGGGGAGCTCCATTCATCCCCTCATTTAAATCATTTACATATATTAATAAATTTAATTTTCAATTGATTATATTTTCGAAACTAATTAAGATATTTTTATTTTTATTATTATATGAATATCTAATCATTGTTTAACATAAATAATCACTTCTATTAATATCTTTTCCACCCTCATAAACAAAATTACCAATCCCTACTTTAATAAACCATAAACCATAAACATATTATATGTATGTTTATGTATTAAACATAGATACATGGTTAGAATGGATTTATAAAAGATAATTATAATTGCAGTTAACATCATTGAAATTTTATTTTTAAAATTAAATATAGATAATTCAAAGAGATCATTGTTTATCCACCATAAAAGATACCAAATTATCCTCCTTCACATAGTAATTTAGTAATTGATAAACAATGGATGATACTTGATAATTGAAAGAGATAATCATGTATCCACCATAAAAGATACGAAATTATCCTCATTCATATAATAATTTAGTAAGCAATAAACAATTTTTGACACCACGAGTGGAAACGTGATGCTTGATTTACGTCGAGTGGAAACGTCAGAGAGTTCATGGATTTCTAAAGTTAGAGACGTAGTCCGGGGATGACTTTGTTATCTGAACATTCAAAGAGACTTCCTTCTCAAATAATTTGGCAATTTGAATTTTTTATTTTTTAATGAGCGGCCAAATTATAATGTATTTACATTATTTGTTTCTCTAAACCATTATCACATTTGTTTCGAGAATATTTTGATTTGTTTTAATGTTTATAAATATATATTTTCTTCTTATAAATATTTTGAACACATTGTTGTATGAAATTATTTTATTGGTAATTTTGAATATATGTAAGTTCAATATATTTTGAAGATATGTAATTGTTTATTAGTAATTAATTGGTTATAAAGAAGGGAGATGATCTTGCTAAGGATTAGTTTGAACTTTGTAGGACGATTGATTTTTCACATCTTTTTCATTTTAATTCTAGGAATCACAACTTTTCACACCTAATTATTTCTTAATAGTGTCTCACTAGGTATTACTAAAAATATCTTGTTTTTTTCTTTAATAATCTACAACCTCAAGATTAACAATATCTAATGCATATATTGCAAAAAATAAAAAAGGATGAGAAAACACCATCTACACTCAAATCAATGCATCTAATGCAAACAATCAAATGAGATAAATGAGATTAGAAATGAACTCCTACACTAAAATCGTTACATTTAGTGTAAGGAATCAAATAGGATTAGAAATACACATCTACACTGAAATCCATGCATCTAGTGCAAGCAATCAAATAGGATTAGAAATCCATATCTACACTAAAATCCATGCATCTAGTGCAAGCAATGAAATAAGATTAAAAATTCACATCTAAGCTGAAATCAATGCATCTAATCCAGGAAATCAAATATAATTAGAAACCAACATCTACACTCAAATCATTGCATCTAGTGAAAGCAATCAAATAGGATTAGAAATCATTATCTACATTTAAATCAATGCATCTAGTGCAATAAACGTTCTTCTCTCTCTCCCCTATCCATCCAATCTTGAAAATTATTTTTAATAATTTATAGTTTCAAGATTAACAAAGTTTAATCCATCTAATGCAAGCAATGAAAGAGGACTAGAAAATAACATCTACACTGAAATAACTGCATATAATGCAATCAATCAAATAAGATTAAAAGGCAACATCTACACTGAAATCAATGCATCTAGTGCAAACAATCAAATATAATTGGAAATGAACATCTATACTAAAATCAATACATATAGTGCAAGCAATCAAATACGATTAGAAATCAACATCTACGTTGAAATAAATGCATCTGGAGCAAGAAATCAAATATGATAAGAAATCAAATTCTAAACTGAAATGAATGCATCTAGTGCTAGCAATAAAAGAGGATTAGAAATCATCATATACACTAAAATCAATGCATATAGTACAATAAATATTCTTCCCTCTCCCCCATCCATCTATATCTATATCCCCCTCCATATTTCCTTCTTTGTCTCTCTATCTCACCCCCCCAAACACACACATATACATACTCTCTCTCTCTCTTTGTTCACCTCTGACCTATATTGCTATCTTCCCCTGCCTCTCCTTTGTCTCTCTTTATCACCCAAAAAACATCCACACTCTTTCTCCATATCTATAAAACTCCCCCACTCTTCCTCTCCCCCTCTCTTCCCCTTCACTCTCTCTCTCCCTCATCTGTCTCTCTTCACTCCTTCTCTCCTCTCTCCCTCTCTACATCTCCCTTATCACTCCCTCTCTCTCTGTCCACCTTTATCTATCTATGTATTTCTTCTTAATTACCTCTCTTTCCCTCCAACTCCATCTCTCTCTCTCCCTCTGTCTCTCCTTCTCTCTTTCACATTCTCTTTCTCTCCTTTTATCTCTCGCATCCCTTTGTCTCTCTTCCCCCCTCTCTCTCTTCACCCTCCAACTCTGTCACTATCTCCCTCTCTCTCTCCTTCTCTTCCCCTATCCTTCAATCTCTCCTTCTTTATCTCTCTATCTCACCCCAAAACATGTACACTTTCCCTCCACCTCTCCATTGTCACTCTCTCATTTTCCCTCTCTCTCTCTCCACTATTTTCTCTCTATGTCTTGCTTCTTCATTTTATCTCCATCTCTCCGTTGTCACTAACTTTATCTCTCTTCCCTCCATATATATATCCAAAGTTAACATATATCATAATATATGAATCTATATTATAATATAACAAATTTAATATCATGTTAAATTTAATATTGTGTTAATCCAAAGTTATTAAATTTAACAATATTAATACTATATTTAATAATGTTTTTTATGGCATGATATCAAAAATTACTATAAAACCACATCAAATTAATATTTTCAAATATTAGAACTTTGATATGGAAATATTGATGCCCTTAAAGACTTGAATATATCCATAGGACATGGTTTTTCCCTTTAAAGAATCATTTTACAAATATTTAATAAAAAAAATTAAAACATTTTGGAGTAGGATTTTCTATTCTTTGTGTTGAATTAACCTTTTTCCTTTGATTTAGGAGGTGCTATTAACTTTTGTAAATTTGAGTAAAGATGTTTAATATTTTACCTAATTCAGAATCTTAATATTGTAAAACTTTTTTGTTAAAGGTGAATTTATGATCCATTCAAATTTACCTATATGATAAATGAACTATTAAACACATGAGATAATTTATTATCCATTCAAATTATATACAGTAATACATAGTTATATTTTAATAATTAATATTAGTCCATTAATAAGATTAAAAAATTATATATAATTTAAGGTTCAAGCTAATATTTTCGCTGACATTAGTAAAAAATATTTTTATTATTTTTTGAAGACGTGACATACTTACACATCTAGGTCATACTCGACTGTAGAGTGACATACTTACACGTCGGGGTCATACTCCACTATAGAGTGGCATACTTACACATCGGGGTCAGACTCCACTGTAGAGTGACATACTTACACATCGGGGTCATTCTGGGTCGTAGAATGGGCTGAGAATGAATATAAAGGTTTATTGATGTATCAGTGGATGCATTAGTGTTTATAGTATGTCCTACCCCAATGATTTGGTTAAACTATTGAATCATAATGTTGGTAAGGTAGTGTGTTGGATGTTGTGAATATATTTATATATAGTTTTTATTTCGAGTGTTGATATATAACTTAAATGGTTAATAAATATAGATATTGATTCATTAAAAACATATAAAAATTAATTGAATAATGAATATAAAAGTTTATTAATGTGAGAAGGGATGCATTATTTTTTATAGCAAGGTTTACCACAATGATATGGTATGGATTTAACGATTGAATCATAATATTATTTAGATAACTTGTTTATTGTTGTGAGTATATTTAGTTTTATAGTGAATTAACTCAAATTAATTTTTTTTTTTTTTCTATGTTAAGACTAACCTAAGTACCCACGGGGGATTTGAACCGGTGACCTATCGCAAGGAGTGCCTTAACAACGCACCCATTCACCGTCAATCCAAAGCCCCATGGGCAACTCAAATTAATTATTACTAGCATAGTTATATAAATTAAATGGTTCGTAAATATACATATGAATTCATTAAAAATTAAAAAAAAAGCATATAAATTATTTAAATTATAATTTTATTTTAAATTACTTTATTGTTAATACCCATAAATAAAATTATTTTTTTCAAGACTAAAGAATCCTGTCTCAGATGTCTTTTGGGATAGTTTAATTCTCCAAGAGATGGGGCCCTCTTCGTTAAATTTGAACCTTTGAACTTGTGACCTAGTGGGAACTATACCCACCAAAAACCAACTAGCTTATAATTCATGGGTGACCTACATTTGAAATAAAACATGTAACAAGGTTCTTAATCATAGATATTCTTAATTTTTAAATAGGTTTTGTCACAATACCATGAGACAATACCATACTTAGTAATATCACATGTCCAAAAAAATCACAACTCATATTCATATCATCTTCATATGAATTTTTATTATTGTTAATGAGTTTAATTAAAACAGAAAGAAGAACATAACTACTTTGGATATGGAACTCAATTTTTTATTTGTGACTATTATTAAAATATTCTAAAATATTTTGTGAAAGTGAAATCTAAGATCCACCAAATAATTACTAATAATTAAATTAAAATTATGAAAGCTTTATTCTAAAATAAACACATCCATAAAATAAATAATTTACACTAATCCTCCTAGATGTTTATGTATCCAAGCTCAAATGAAGAATATGTGGCCTTGCATTACACACTTCTTGTTTCTTGTTGAGTTATGTGGACTTCCATGACACATGCTTCTTGTTTTTTGTTGAGTTTAACTTAGTTGATCATCATTGATAGAAAGGCAAAGACAGAAACACACAAAATTTACATAGAAAACACATCAATTATTTCTCTCTCTATTGATTAGACAAACTTGATTGATTACAACGAAACAAATGTGGGGTATTATGCTTTTTAACTAGCAACTCAACTAAAACTCACTCAAACTAACTTCAACATGAAAACACACGCTAAATTTAACCTTTCCCAACATAAGAATGAACTCAAACTGACACACACTTGATACAAATCAACTCAGACTCTAAATATAGACTACTCTGCATGCAAGAGTAATTCGATATTTTTAACACTCCTTCTTAATTACGAGCGGTAAACTAAGGCATGACTCATCACAATGCAAACACAATTTCTCATCTAAGTCTCAACTAGGCTTACAACACCTAAATTTCCTCTATGAAACTCAAATACATATTTTGCTAATGGCTTGTGAATATATCAGCTAACTGACCACTCGATTTACAAGGATTTAAATAAACTTCTCCATTTCGCAAAAGTTATCTAATGAAATGATATATTGTATCAATATGTTTTCTCTTTTGATGAAACACACTATGCTTGGATAGTGTAATGGCTAAGATGTTGTCATAATATGTTGTTTTTGATCCTTCTTGCTTTTACTGAAGTACACCCAAAAGTCTTTGTAACCATACTACTTTAGATCTCACTGATATTACTACTACATATTCTTCTTTTGTTGATGAAAGCATCACAATAAGTTACTTATTAGATGCCCGTGATATCACACCTGAACCAAGATGAAGCACATAACCAAAAGTGCTCTTCCTATCATGCAAACTTCCAACAAAATCGATGTAAGTATATCAAACCAAATCCTTATTTTGTGCCATTGCGTACAATATCCCACAAATTGTAGTTCCTTCTATGTATCTCAAAATCTTTTTGCTACATTTCCAATGTGAGTCGTTTGGAGACTCCATAAATATAGAAATCAAACTACCTCTTTGTATAATATATATTCTTGCAACTATGAGATACATAAGGCAACCAACCAATATTTTGAATAGAGTTGGATTCAAATATGGTCCTTCATCATCCTTACTTAACTTTGTCCTTGTCACTATTAGTGTAGGAGTAGGTTTATAACTTCCATTCTGAATCTTTTTTAAAATTATTTTTCATACTTATTTTCACAAATAAAAATCCCTTTCTCATTTTGTTCAACTTCAGTGGCAAGAAAATATTCCATAAGACCAATATCTATCATTTCATTTTCTTTCTTCATTGCAACTTTAAACTAGTCTAGTTCAAGATTACCAGTATAAATCATATCATCCACATACAAACATACAAGCAAAATTTGACCGTGCTCATTTACCATTGTGTACAAGTTTTTTCAATGTTTCTCATCTTAAATCTATTCTTTATCATATACTCATCAATATATATAAACATACATACATACATACATATATATATATGTGTGTGTGTGTGTGTGTGTGTGTGTGTGTGTGTTTTCATAAACCAACGTAGATCTATGTAACATGGGATCTCTCATACACAAAGAGGGATAAAATCCCTCAAGGTGAAAACCTTCTTTTTGGTGTGTAGAACATTAGGAAAGATTTTCACTTCAAGGGATTTGATCAACGTGTGATAGATAGATTTGGTGTTAGATGGATCTAAGTTGGTTCCAGTTGATGCCAACATTGTCACATTTTTAAATTATCATTATTATGTATATGCTTGAGATAAAATTCAAAATTCACATTATATTTAGTTTGCTTGGAATGACCATATCATTCTCTTCTTTATTTTGGTTTGTGTTTCTTTGCTTGAATAGTTTTATTTTGGTTTATGTTGCTTTTCTTGAATAGAGTTTGGTACGCCTGTGTTTGGATACTTTGAGTGGTTTGTGTATTTATGTGTTTGAATTTGGATGATAATGTTTGTGAATGTTAAAATTGTTGTATTATAATTTTATATGTATATGTAATTGTTTATTAGTAATTACTTGGTCATGAAGAAGTGATATATTATTGTCAATAGTTTTTAGGAGGATTGATATTGCACATTTATTTCGTTTAATTTTAGGTATCACAAATTTTGAAAACTAATTAATTCTAAAGAGTGTTCTAGTTTTAATAATTTAATGTGTTAGTATTACTCTTGAAATAATTCGTTTCTTTGTTTTTGTTTGAAATAATTTATTTCCTTCAAGAATATTTTCATGAGCTTTTTTTTTATTATCTATATTCTATTTTACAAAGTGAAGAAATAACATATATATATATTTTTTAACGAGGGGTG
>APFE030909443.1:263504-274439 GCA_000404065.3 Pinus taeda | reverse complement strand
AACGAGGGGTGAGATTATAAAATCTTTACATTATTTTTAACTCCAAACAATTATCACATCTCCTTCAAGAATATTTTGATTTGTTTCGATGTTTATAAATATAAATTTTCCTCTTATAAATATTTTGAATACATCATTGTTTGAAATTACTCTATTAGTAATTTTAAATATATGAAATTGTTTATTAGTAATTACTTGGCAATGAAGAAAGTAGACGATCTTGTCAAGGATTAATCTGCAATTTGTAGGAGGATTGATTTGCAAATATTTTTTCATTTTAATTCTAGGTATTTGTTGGCTTATATGGGCCTGACCTAGGTTTGGAAGAATTATTTAGCCAAGAAAATCCCGCAGCTACCAGCTCTTTCGGTAACAGTTCGCAGAGCATGGACTGAGGTCTCACCCAAGGTAGTAGGGGAGGGTGCTGGAACCAGGTTTCCGCACCCTTGGGATGTTTGGATGTGGTCTGGAGGTATCGCGCATCGCTCGATAGCCTCGCACTGCTCTATATTCGCATAGATTCAAACCTAGAATAATCTTTACTAGTTATTAGCATGTTGTTCACAGATCTAATCTATTTGATGAAGTATTTCTTAGAAGGGTCTTTTTGCAAACATTTATTAGATTTATCCAGTTCACACACGTAGATTAAACGCAGATTCACATGTATTCAAAATGTAAGCATATGCACATAGGTCAAATAGTGATATTAACCATACAAAAAGCTAGATCCACGATACTTCAGATTTAACACAGAATTACCAAAGCAAGTTATCTTTATTTACTTTCATCACCAATACGTCCAGTTTTTTCCTGCACACTTAGCTGCAAGGGTCCGCGCACACAGTTGCAGACTCTTCCAGGTCTCTGCACAAATAGCTGCAGAGCCTCTATCCACTACCCAAACCATCGACTCAGACTTACAGATGCTTATAGATTGTTCTCCTCAAAAACCTATTACATTCTAGATCCAAGATCGTACCCCAAAATGAACTTCCTTTCCCTCATAGAGTCGCGCTCTATTTATACCTCTATGGTCCGCGGACTAACTTACTTCCTATTATTTTATATTATTTCTTGGTTGGAAAACCCTTTGACTAGACCGTTTACATTTCGCGCTGCGCATACTTCGAAGGTTTACAATATTTTTATCCTACTTTCTAGGCTATCAGACCCAAAACTATTACCCGAGACCTCCTACCCAACAGTCCCCCAACACAATCATTGTGACTCATCCTGAGTCACTCGTTGGTGCAGCGAGATGCGCTACCGTGGCTTCGTGGTTCACCTACCTTTGGGTGACACTCGTCATCCTACTGCTTCTTCATTGGTTCCTAGAATGCTTCATCCAACTCCTACTTTGTTGCTTCTACCCATCCTTGAGACCGATAATGCTCATTCTGCTCTGCTTGGTTAACACAAAACACCCCTTCCTAGGATTTTAGCTCTAGTGAGAAAGCTGCATACGAGAGCTTCTTGTACCACCGCAGTCATTTCCGGTCTTCGTATCTACTCTTTGCATTGTCTGTGGAAGCTTGTGTTGCAATTTTGCAAGACCTTTGCTGCTGTCTGCGAGATCCCAATCCTCAAGGTTTGTTAGAGACAACTTATTAACTTCATTTCTACCCGTGGTCTCCATCTTTCCATCCTTTCTCTGTATTGTTGTAGTTCGTCGGCCTACCCCCAAGCGGGGTGACAACATCTGGACCAATTCTGCTTTGTGTCTCCTCTTTTCTGATACCTCCCCTATTGTTGCTGCTGTAGTCTACGAGACACCCGTAACTATCAACACCATGCTCCTTAGAGAGTCCTACTGCTTCAATGGCCATAGCAACACCCTCAGGCTTATTCCTTGTGTAGAGATAATGAACAACTCCATATTGATACCTAGCATATGTTTTCCAGAAGTGTATTTCGCCTGGTGGATTCCCCTCGGTGATTTATAAGTGATTTGAATTTCAATTTCACTGATTCTCACCTATTTCAGTGTCCCCAAGTAAAATCTGTGGCAGCTCGTTCCATATCTGCCTCGTACTCCTTCTCTTAATTGCCCGCTGCCTACTCCCTATTGCCATAATGTAGACATCTTGTTGTGAATAGTGACATGAATGGTCATGTTTACTCGTAGCAATGTAGCAGCGTACTTCAGACTGCGTGACCGTGATCTTGGTGATGGGCCAGATTGACGTGTATCCTAGTACTCATGCCGCTTCCCCTAGACTGCTTTACCATCTTGCACTCTCTTTCAACTGGTTGGAGTCGTGAGACTGTCCTATGAACGGTTAGTCACGATGTCGGCCCACCCATATAGAGCTTTAGGCAACTGCCATTCACTCGGTCTGGGAAGGGGTCTCCATTGAGTTTTGCAAGCTAAACCACAACCCCATCAGTAACTTCTTTGATGATATAGGGTCTTAACCAATGCATTCGAAGTTTGCAAAGGAATTTCTTGAACTTATTGTTGTATAGCAATACTAGATCATTCTCCTTAAAGGTGCACACCTTGATATGGTGATCATGCCACGCTTTCTCGCGTTGTTTCTGTTCTTGCTGATGGAATCCAACCAAAAACAGTTCCTCCTCCAGTTCCTCTAGCTACGTGTTCCTTTCCTCCAAAGCCCCGCAGTTTTCCATACCTATGATTGCTGCGATCCGCAAATTAGGCACAATATATTCCATAGGCATAATGACCTCCTTGCCATAGAGTAGCCGAAAAGGTGTTTGGCTCGTCAACTTCTTGCACATGGTTCGATATGCCCATAACATAGTAGGGATGCGGAAGTCCCAGTCATTTCATCGTGCATCACAGACCTTGGTCAATGCTGTTTCCAAGATTTTTTTGAATGCCTCAACACTCCCATTCGCTTGCAGGTGGTATGGCATACTCTGATGATGATATACTTGGAATTCCTTAGTGAGTGTTGATTATTTCACTCAGGAAATGCGTTCCCCGATCAGTCATGAGAATTTTGGGACAGCCAAACCTTGTTAGTACATTCTCGAACAAAAACTTCACAGCTATTGTAGCTGTTCAATCCTTAACCAACTATGCTTCTGTCGATCGAGTCAAATAATCTGTCGCAGTGATGATATAGCACGCATTCATCTTTCCCCTCAGCTCGATGGGTCCTATGAAGTCAATTGTCCACTTCTCAAATGGATGTAGCATCATCTGTGGCTAGAGTGGCATTTCATCTCTCCGCAATGGTTTCCCTATCCATTGGCATATGTCGCAGGCTCAACAATATTCTTTCGAATCCTGATGCAAAGTGGGCCACCATAATCCTGCATGAAGAATAATCTGGGTTGTGGCATGACCTGCATAATGTCCGCCAGCAACCCCCCCATGTGCTTTAGCCAGGATTTATCCTCGCTCAAACTCCGGGGCATACCTATGCAATATTTCATCATTGCCCATTTTGTAGAGGTGTCATGCAATCACGGTGAGGTCTGTTGCGTGTATCACAAATTCCTTCTTCTGCAGAACAAAATATCCCTGTGGCATGGTTCTTGTAGTTAAGAAATGGATTATATCCTCAAAGTCACCATCCGCTACGTGCACCGAATATAGCTATGCATCTGGGAGTCCATCCTCTAGATTTGTGGGTTCTTCACTGGTCTCAATTCGGGACAGGTAATTAGGGCCTGCATTTAGACTTCTCGGCTTTACGATGATCTCAAATTTATACTCCTGGAATAACAGTAACCATCTACAAATGCTCCCCCCCAACACAGGCTTGTTCACTACATATTTTAACGTTGAGTGATCGGTATACATCTTAAAGTGGCCTCCAAGCAGATAGTGGCAGAATTTTTAAAGCACGTATACCATCATTATTCCCTCGTGCTCGATAGTGGAGTAATTCTTCTCAACTTTTGACAAATGATGACTTATGAATGCAATTGGGTGGTCAATTCCCTCTGCGCTTGGTTGAGTAAGTACTTCCCCCACCGTGATACACGATGTGTCGACATGCACATGAAATGCGATGTCCCATTTCAAAAAGAGCAATATAGGGGCTGATGCCATCTTTTCCTTGAGCGTCTCCAAAATTTTGTTACATTCCTCATTCTAGCAATAAGTAGCATCCTTCTTCAGCGATTGTTCCATCAGAGCTGTGATTTGGATGTAGCTTTTGATGAACTTCCAATAGTAACCCGTGTGTCCTAGTGTGGCACGTAGTTGTTTGACACTTCACGGCGCTTGTAGATTTAGTATGACGATGATCTTTTCCAGATCCACCATTAGGCCTTGCTTATAGACCACATGGCCTAGTAGGTTCTCGAACGGGACAAGGAAAGTACACTTCTTTAAGTTTAGCGCAATTTGGTGTCAGCGGCAAGTATATGGCATCAACTGTAAGCTCGCTACATGCTTTTTAACCAGTCCAAACACAATCCAATCATCAAGATAGACCTCTAAGAACTTGCGTAGATTCTTTGAATGCCACTACCACTATTCATGAAAATATTGCCGATGCATTCTTCGGTCCAAAGGGCATCACCGTGTACTGAAAGCAAACCCATTTAGTGGCAAACATTGTTTTACTCTTGTCCTCTAGCGCAATCTTGATCTAGTGGTATCTTGAGAACCCATCCATGAAGGAGTAGGCTTCCTACCCCCCGGCATTTTCCAGTACCTCATCTGTAAACGAAGTTGCAAATGGATCGTTAACGTAGGCGTCATTGACCTTTCTGAGATCTACACAGATATGAATATCACCCTTCTGTTTCTTCTCCTACACAACCATCAAACTTACCCAGTCGGACTCCTCGACTGGTTCAATGATTCTTGCTGCCAACATCTTGTCTAGTTCTTCGCAGACCTTTGCTTTATATTTTGGGTTCAATCAGTAGGGTCGCTGTTTAACTAGTCTCGCATCTGGCTTCAATGTTATCCTCATCATTCCTAGGTCTCCTAGGATCCCTTTTAGCTCTGTGATTTTTGTTGGGAATAAATCTTGATATTCGCGAAGCAATTTGACGACCTTCTCCATTGTGGCATTGTCCCAATAGTCCCCAAGTGTTGCATACTTTAGCTCATCTTATGTTTCGATATTGACTTGTCTCATTTTCAATGGCACAGTGACATTTGGATCTTCAATTTTGGGTTTGCGTACCTCACAGCTCCCCTTTGATTCTGAAATATTGACGTTTCGCGAATCATCCTCATCATATTCTACGTAGACATTATGGCATTTGAGAGCCTGGCTCAGTTTTCGCAACCAGTTTGGCTGCATAGTTTTCTTTGGTTCTAGTGTCATCTTGAAAATGGCAGCCTTTATCAACTGTAATGCGTTGTCCACGAGATCCATCCACTGATATTCAAAGAGGAATTTCGACAAAAACGCTTCGCGCAAGATATCCCAATTTCTTGTGTCGTGCCGGAGCTCTACTTTAGTATACTAATTTCTGGGAATGACATCTAGGGTGTGATAAAATAAGTGCACCCATTCTGGTTGAGGTTCCTCTCCGTAGGCTTTGATCCATTTGGAAAGGTGCAGGCGTGGGTCATCGTCCATCATATTTCTCCGTTAGGCATAATTACGACTTCCCAAATCTGATCTTCATCATACGTTTGTAGGTGCGCCAATCTTCGAAAGTCCCTTCATGTGTTCCACACCATCGCGCAGGCGTCACGCGCAATGCCCACCTCATCGCATCAAACCATTGGTGCTCTAGTAATGTGACTTCAAATTTGGTCAGGAATTCATCTATTATTGTCAACCCATCATATATCAGCATTTGGCGATCCTAGGCCCTCACGTAGTATAGAGATTTAGTAACCATGTTGCAATGTAGTGTGGTCACTCCATTCAACCTGTTGCGCCACCGCTCGTCTTCCTCATCTGACTCAGAAGTGTAGGATTCTCCATAGCTTCGTGATATTCTTCTATCCTCCATTGCCTTGACCCATTCTCGCCTTTGTGCAGACATTCAGTAGCTACAATCTACATTGTCATCACTTTCTCTGTCGCGCACAGGTTCAATGTAGTGTGGTCCTTCAGCCAGATCTAGTGGAATGACTACGCAGAGTGACCTTGTTTGAAATACCATTGTCCACTTCTTTAAATTAATAACCCCGTTCATGTCGGTGGCCTAGTCTATTCCTAACAATGCAGGATAAGGCGTACTTTCATCCATGAGCTCAATAACTTCGAAGTCCATCCGAGTACTTGCGCCATCAAGGTCTACCGTAACTCCTTGCATCCTTCCCATGGGCAGCACCTTCTACTGATTTTCCATCCATAATTGGATAGGGGACCATTGTAGCGTAGGCTTACCCATGCACTCCCAAGTCTGTTTAGGTAGTACGTTGGCATTTGAGCCTAGGTCCATGATGACCTGATCCATTTCATACTCGCCAATCTGCGTTGTTAGTCATATTTCTCTCCCGGTCCACGACGCATGTCTTCCCAACTTCTGAACTACGTGAGGTTCACTCCATCTTGTGCATCTATTTATCAGTTCCTGTAAGCTTTTAACTTCCCTGTTGTCATGAAACAATGTTATACCTATCTCTAAAAAGGTAGTTATCACCAAGGGATCCCTGACCGGCTCAGGATGATCCCTACTACTTGGGGTAGAGACTTTTGTGAATCTCTTCCAAGCTTCCAGATATGTCTCCTTACCCACCCCTGCGTCTTCCTTACTTAAGCTCCTTCTATCCGCTCCTATAGCCGTGCCACTTCTTAGTACCATGTTGACTTTGGGATCTCCCTCGCAGGGTTCATACCTCATCATTTGCACGTTCTGGGTTGTTGTTGGTTGTGTTGCATTTTTTCACAGATCTATGCTATTAGCGTAGGACAATCTATCAACTCATGATCGAATTGCTCACAATAACTGCATGAAATTCTGGTGGGGTTGGTACAATCCCGCGCGTAATGTCTTGGACCTCCGCAGTTGTAGTAGAGTAGCTTCCCGCAACCCCTACCTGGCCCCCCTCCACCCCGTCCTCATCCTTAGCCCTGGAACCTACCGCATGTGATCATCGTGGCTGGATCCTGTCCTCGCACCTCAGTCTGCATTCTATAAGCAGGTGACTAGTCCATTAACAATTGGTAGCTACGATAGTCTCTTTCCTCATGGCCCACTGACCTGCAAAAGTTGCAAAATAGGTGCTGGGGGGTCTGGTTGTATTTTCGTAATAGATGACAATTATCAGTGTTGTGCTTTCCTCCCACTTGATAGATTGCGCACTTAAGTGGAGCTGTGGTGCTCAGTTCTACCTGTTCCTCTGGTCACGATAGTGCTAGTCTCCCCATTGCCACAAAATTCGTTGAGGTTGGGCAGTGATCTTTATAGTATCCCTGGCTTCTACACTTTATACACAATACTTCCTCTCGGACTCTTGGTCACAGTACCTGTTCTTGTTTTAACTTCTTTATTTCCAAACACAAATTTTGGATCTGCGCTTGGATTTGCTAAACTCCTAACCCTGGGTCTTGTAACAGGGTTTCGTGTAACGTCATCACTGTCTCTAGTGCTTCGGCTTGGGTTGAGATCTTCTGTTGTGATAAAGCCATCCTCAAATGTGGTTTTAAGGATTCCATAAACCAAGCACAGTGTTATGCATCTGTCAATGTCATGTTAGCCTCGCAAATAATACTTTTCAGTATTTGGTCCAAATCCCATGGGGTTTCACTAGGCATCATTGCCATCTCTTTGAACCCTGTAATCGATAGTGTTTTTGACTTTGGCCGGCTAAACTCCTTCTTCAATTCAGTCTGGATTTCTACTATCCCCGCCGTTGGGTGATGGCTTAAGTACTTCATGTACCATGTCAGTGCTTGGTCCTGTAGCGCGCTAACTAAGGTAGCCTTTCTGATATTATGATCTGCAATTCGTTGTGCGTTCCATATTGATGTTAACACGAACCAGAATTGTTTCGGGTCTTCGCCTCCTGCTCCTTTGAATGTCAGTAACTGGATCACGCTTGTCATTGTTACCCTTGAACTACTACCGTTCCTGGTCCCTTCGATCCTTCAATTTTTTTTTCTCTCTAGAGTCCCCGCGTTTCACACTAGACACTCCCTAGGCAAATCCTAGTCCCGACAACAGAACCATTTGTTGGCTTATATGGGCCTGACCAAGGTTCGAAAGAATTATTTAGCCCAAAAAATCCCGCAGCTACTAACCCTTTCGGCAATAGTCCGTGGAGCACGAACTGAGGTCTCACTTGAGGTAGCAGGGGAGGGTGCTGGAACCAGGTTTCCGCACCCTTGGGATGTTTGTATGTGGTCTGGAGGTATTGCGTGCCGCTCGTTAGCCTTGCACTGCTCTATATTTGTGCAGATTCAAACCTAGAATAATCTTTACTAGTTATTAGTGCGATGTTTATAGATATAATCTATTTGATGAAGTATTACTTAGAAGGGTCTTTAAGCAAACATTTATCAGATCCATCCAGTTCGTGCACTTATATTAAACGCAGATTCACATGTATTCAAACTGTAAGCATATGCACTTAGATCAAAAAGTGATATTTACCATACAAAAAGCTAGATCCATGATACTTCAGATTTAACACAAAATTACCCAAGCAACTTATCTTTATTTACTTTCTTAACCAATACATCCAGATCCGTCCTACACACTCAGTTGTAGGGGTCCGCACACACAACTGCAGACTCTTCCAGGCCTTTATGCACACAACTGCAAAGCTTCTATCCACAACACAAACCCTCAACTCGGACTTACAGATGCTTACAAATTGTTCTCCTCAAAAACCCATTACATTGTAGATCCAAGATCATACCCCAAAATGAACTACCATTCCCTCATAGAGCTGCACTCTATTTATACCTTCCTATGGTCTGTGGAACGACTTAATTCCTATTATTTTATATTATTTCTTGGGTGGAAAACCCTTTGGCTCAATCATTTACATTTCGCGCTGCGCATACTTTAGAGGTTTACAATATTTTTATCCTACTTTGTAGGTTATGAGACCCAAAACTATTACGCGGGACCTCCACTACCCAATAGTATTGCAACTTTTCACAACTAATTATTTCTTAATCAGCCTCAATATTAACAACATGTAATGCATATAATGCAAACAATCAAATAGGATTAGAAAACAACATCTACACTAAAATCAATGCATCTAATGCAAACAATCAAATGAGATAAATTAAATTAGAAATCAGTTTCTACACTAAAATTAATACATCTAGTGTAAGAAATCAAATAGGATTAGAAATGCACATCTACACTGAAATCCATGCATCTAGTGCAAGCAATTAAATAGGATTAGAAATCTACATCTACACTGAAATCCATGCATCTAGTGCAAGCAATGAAATAGGAATAGAAATCCACATCTACATTGAAATTAATGCATCTAATGCAAGCAATCAAACATAACTAGAAACCAACATCTACACTAAAATCAATGCAGCTAGTGCAAGCAATCAAATAGGATTGGAAATCATCACCTTCATTGAAATCAATGCCTCTAGTGCAATAAATCTTTTTCCCTCTCTGCCCCATCCATCTAATCTTGAAAAATATTTTTAATAATTTACAGTCTCAATATTAACAACATTTAATCCATCTAATGGAAGAAATCAAATAGGGTTAGGAAACAACATCTACATTGAAATCAGTGCATATAATGCAAGCAATCAAATAAGATAAGAAGGCAACATCTACACTGAAATCAATGCATCTAGTGCAAGAAATTAAATAAAGTAGAAATCAATATCTATAGTAAAATCAATGCATATATTTCAAGCAATCAAATACGATTAGAAATCGCCATCTATGCCTAAATAATGCATCTAGAGGAAGCAATCAAATATGAATAGAAATAAATATCTAAACTAAAATCAGTGCATCTAGTGCAAACAATCAAATATAATTAGAAATCAACATCTACACTAAAATCAATGCATCTAGTGCAAGCAATCAAATAGGATTAGAAATCATCATATACACTGAAATCAATGCATAAGTATAAGAAATATTCTTCCCTCTCTCCCACCTCCATCTATATCTATATCTCCCTCCATCTCTCTGTCTTTGCCTCTCTATCTCAACCCTACAAACACACACATACACAATACTCCATATCTATCTATTCATATCCTCTCTCTCTCTCTCTTCACCTTCCATATATATATATATATATATATTATAATATAAAAATATATATATATATATACATATATATATATCCATCTGCCTTTCCTTTGTCTCTGTATATGTATATCTTCATCTTCAATAGTATTAGCGAAGTTTATGATCATTTCCAATTTTAATTGCTTGAAAACAATTCCATTTCTAGTTTGATTAGTTCTTTCGTCATTAATATTGTTTCTCTATTCATTTCCTACTTACAAGTCTTGTCTCCTGGAATTGTCTTTTATATGGGTGGTTTATAGTGTATTTGAACGTGTTTATCTACGTGAAGACTACTAGTGTGGTTGGCTTGGTTAATTTTATAGGGAAAAAGAAATCCTTTCTTACATGATACAAAAAGCCTATTTGATGAATATTGTTTTTTCCCAAGTTATTGAGAAAGAGAATTGGAGATTACTATGATTCTCTTTGGTAACTTTTCTTTGTTAAGAATTTTCATACCTTAATTTCTAGCTTTTGAACTTGTGTTTTATATAAATATTGTGAATAAATATTAGTTATTTGATTTCCTTATTTTTGGAATAAAATGATTTAGACTTTATTTTATATTAATATGTACAATAAACATTCCATGCATTTTATACCAAAAAGGGTCATACAGACTAGGGGTGATTTTAGGGGCAAATGTTCGCCCTTTGGCGAAATTAAGGGGTTTTAAATTTTTAGTGGGCAAATATTTTGTATCATAGTACATTTTTACAAATCACTTCAAATAGCCACCTTATTTTAAGGGAGAGGGTAAAAAAGGTAAATTTAGCCCTTGAAATTAGGAGTTACAACCTTCCA